>CAUYRT010079663.1:0-50002 GCA_963574885.1 Lepilemur ruficaudatus | reverse complement strand
AAGCTTGAGCCCCTTGGTTCGAGTATCAAAAGGACACTATAGGGGATAGTGAACACTGGAGAGCGCCTGCTCCACCTAAGGGGGCAGCCTCTACTCAGTTGCAGCAGAATATGTCCCAGGAGGGAGACGGGTCCCCTGCTGAAAGAGCCTCTGGTTTTGTTAGAGAAACCAAAAATTCAGATTTTTATGTAAAATATCTAATGTTTAAATAATAACTCATTTAAAAATATTGTAATGTCCAAACGTGTCTTTCTGTAAACGACAGTGAGCTAGCACCGCTTATATTATCCTGGATTGAGCTTGAGCCCATCATTAGAAGTGAGGTGACACAAGACCGGAAGAATGGGCTCCACATGTACTTGCCATCAAATTGGTACTGACTGATTAACACTACGGTGCTCAAATGGTGGTGGTGTTCACCAGGGATTCAGGGGTTGGGAGATAGACCCACATCTGAGGGATGTGGTGAGCACTGTGGAGGGAGGTGCTCAAATGGTAGTGGTGTTCACCAGGGATTCAGGGGTTGGGGGATAGACCCACATCTGAGGGATGTGGTGAGCACTGTGGAGGGGAGGGGCATGCTTGAAATGTAGTTGGGGATGGGAATTAGGGGTCCCAATAGGGGGAAGGAAATCTTCTAAAACTGATTTATGTGAATAGCTGTACAACTTGGTAAATTTACCAATAATCATTTAATTGTACACTTAAAATGGAGTAATGGCATGGTATGTAAATTACACTTCAATAAAGGTGTCTTAAAAAATTCAAGCATTTTTAAAAAATAATTGAAAAATGAATCTTTGTTAATAAGCTTATGGATGTGTGCCAGTTAACTAGAGTAGACAGATGTAGGTAATTAAACATTTGGTTTACTTAGTGTTCTACATGTCATCAGTTATACAAGAATGCATTTTAACACAAAAGTATATCATGCTCCTTGAACCTTAGATGATTCTCAAAGTATTTCTAAGTCTTTTAGTCCATCAGGAGCATTATTTTCTAGAGCAGGTTGTCTTGACATAATAGTCTGGGTATATAAAAATATATGTGAGACTTAATAGGTAAAAATTTCCTTGTTTCCTAAAAATAACTTACAACCTGTATAAAAACGTTCTGAAAATGTGAGCATTTTTTGGACTGAAGGTTACAAAATAAATGGCTTCTGAAGATAAATTCCTATTTGCTTAAGTTGCCCTTTTAAATTATTGTACCTGAAAAAATATATTCATCTACTGTTTCCTTTAATTATTTTAGTAGCCTGAATTAAGCCAACTAGATACTCTACAATTTGAAGCTGTTGAGTTCCTTGAACTGTGTCTCCTATTGTGTACATTTTATGCATTATCACAACTGTAGTCTTTACTAATAATCCATTTTAATGTCTTAGCAGTGAAAATGTATTTCTTTATTTCTTCCACAAAAATTACAGTTATTTTGAAATGGCACATTCTTCAGCTGAATGTGTATCATTGTTCATTTGCAAAGTATAAACTCAGGCAGATCCAAGAATTGTGTAAAGGTCACATCTTTGGTCCTCTTGCACATTTTTCCTGGTGATCAAATCCAAAGGGGCACTTCAGCAAGTAGGTTATTTTCGAACTGAACAGGACTGGCAAACAGCGCATGCAAATAGGGAACTGGCTGTTTCTTATGCCTCATTGAGAAAATTTATCTCCTTTGTGGTGTCAGAAAAGTACTGTTATTTTCATGTAACTAAAAATGGGGCATGAAGGATACACTTGAGTCATCAGATTGCTTAAAATTTGGGAGGAAAAAAAGGAATTTTCTATTTTAATACGAACCATGAATCACTTTCCCTATACAGTACCTAAAATATTCTGAATTAAGTATGTCTTCAAAAACAAAAATATAATGCTACTAGAAAATGCAATATACTTAAATCTGCTAAAATGAATTCTGTGTTATCTTCTTTTGTCATTTTTATGGAATTTTTACTGTAAGACATTGGGAAAATGAAAATATAAAGTACCTTCAAAATTTATAGGTACGTGTTTTCCTATTATTTTGCTCATTAAAATGTATTAAATGTATTCAAATGAGATCTGCCTTTCATTTAAAAAGTAGTTTACTTTATAGCAAATTGTGTTTGAAAGGCCCTGCTCTTTAAAAATGTAAGAATTCATAATGTCGATGGTCAAAATGAAGAACATTGAGATTCTTAATTTAATCTCTTAAGTGAATTTTAGAATCTAGTAGTAATTACTTTATAAATTAGTGCATATTTTATGCTTTTTTAAGGGAAGTAGCTGGATCTTTTGTATCAATATATGTTAAGGTCTATTATAGATGATTAATATTTATTTCTTGATCTTTAAAAGGAAGAAAGTGACTTTAATGATTGAGTGGTGTGTAAGGAGTAGATACAACTTTCGTTATGGCATTGTAAACATCGTAGTTCCTATTTTACATTTAGTTTCCGTGAATAAAGATCCCCATGTTCAGATGAGTGTAGAAAGCGCTTTTCCATTGTTTCTGTTCAGGACACATTTTTAGAAAATTTAGAATCACTCCCATAAGCAAGTTTAGTGCTCCCTCTTGTGGCAGACTCAATTTTGACGCTGACTACTATAATAGAATGAGCGTCACTAAAGGAATGCTTTTCCTTATGTTTCATGTAAATTGCCAAGCCTTATGTGACTAGAAAACAAAGCTTCAACAGAGAACTGGAAGTATTTTTTTTTTATTGACAATGGAGAGGGTTTCTGTTACCATTACCTTTTGGCTGAATCTGTTAAACAAAAATAGACATCAAAACAAATGTAATGTACGTGCAAACATAGCAAATTAAAATACGAAAGAGAAATTACTAATGACAGGTCTTGCGCTTAGTAAGATCAAGCAGCAGAAAATCAGCAGTTAGATAAATGGTATTATTAAATAGGTTTTACTTTGAAATCTCCCATATAAACAAAGAATAAACAACAGTAACACCACCAAATAAAGCCACAGGGAAGAGATTACTCTTCTATACTTTTATACACTATATATGTTAATCATTCTGTCTTTCATTTATTTCCTCTGATAAAACTGACTTCAGGAAAGTCGCAACAAGGCCATCTCGGCTGAAAGCTTATAACATTAGACATGAGTCTGGCTAATGCCCTGTTATAGTGACAAAAGGAAAGGGTTTCTGGGGTTTTGTTTTTTCCATTGGAAATAAGCCTCAGACTCTGAAGTGGTTGACATTCGCTGTCCAGTGCTGGCTGGCGGTTCAAGATACTTGAATGAACACATGGTTCTTAGTAAAGAAGTTTCCCCCCCCTCGGTCCACAGGTAAGAGAAGATAATGTTTTATATAAATTTTTAAATAATTGCTTTTGACTCTTGTAAACAGTTTGGCTTTGTTTTATATTGAAAAGGAGATCGAGCCATCACAGTGCTATTTCTAAAGATATAGGACATCCCTGATTGCCTTTAAAGGTCTATTTTTGGCTCCAGTTCCAGGTTAAATCATTCTTTTTTACATGATCAGAGGCAGGTGTTCAGCTTTAAGTATTGACAGATTGAAGGAAACATGTTGAAGCATGAAACATGCTTCAAGGAAACATATTGATTTGACTGTTACAATTCAAAAACTGTAAAAATGGTGAAATGGTAAAATACAAACAGTACTTGGAATTGTCAAATGTTTGCACTTGAGACTCCATGAACCATATATTTTATTTTTTAAAAAATCATATTTATATCCATTTACATAAGACACATTTAAAAAGAAATACACAGTAATACATGTCTAGTATATTACAATAAAACATGAAAAAACGAGTGACTTCATTTCATAAAAGCATCTGTTGTACAGAATTTATGATATGGGTAATGTTTATTATTCAAATGACTTAAGCATTTTATTACAATTGTAGTAAACTAATCAAACTTAATATCTGACTCCCCCCAAAATCACATTTTTCAGCTTTTAATAAATCCTCACTTTGTTGTTATTTCCTTAGAATTCAGTCTTCACAAAGATTTTCACTGCTCCTCTTCTGAGATGGTAGTGCACTTTAGGTAGAGTAGACTGAAAAGACGACATCTAAAATATATAATGGACAGCATTATTTCACTGAAAGGTCCCAGACTGGTAAATCCCTTTCCACTGTTCTGTGGTGTACCTCTCTCCAGCCTGCCTACTCCTGTCCTAAATAATAACGAAAAGGATATCACTTAGGATCTAACCAATAACAGTATGTACTTAACATTTGCTCTTCTCCAATCTTGTGCCGGGGAGCTTAATAAATAATAGGATTTGCTCAACTTTGTGGAAAATACGGCAGTAATATATAAACAAAGATAGTCACACGTAATGTTGGCATGCCTTTTGAAAAATTTACAATTTGCTAATTAATAATGAGTTGAACTATTTTATGGACTAGATTTATATTCCAATTCATATATTCTAGAGCTCTTAAAAAGATACCTTTGTTTAATTGTGATAAAAACATAATAATAAATAGCATATTTTAAAGGATCTATATCAGTGGTATGGTATCAGTGATTCTTTTAAGCCATAATATACTTAGGAAAAGCTCACAATTACTATTGCTGAAAAAAATGAAACAATAAATAGTATGTTCCAAATTATTTCAATGACAAAAGTGGTATGTCTCACCAAAATAAAAATTGGTTGTCCTAGATTTATTTATTGTAAATAAATATTATCCCATTTAATGATAAAAACTAGGAAGTATAAACTTGAATGCCATGCACAAAAAGCATTGCAAATAGTTAAAGTAACCCTACCCATCAATCCAGAGCTAAGAAGCAAGCAGTACTGAACGTACTAAGTAGTCATTTGTAAATTCGTGAAGTGTTCAGTTCCTGGGGAAATTATCATACTATATGTAGGATCTATCATAAACAGTATTTTGGAAAGCCTCTTATTTTGCCAAATTATTATATACTTTAAGTCATACCTAATTAGATGCCAAATTGTATACTGTAATTAAATTTTTAATCTTACAGCTGTACATTCTGAAATTAGATCTCTTATCTGGCTACATTTTGCTTTATCAGCTTCAAATAGTGACCCCAATAAGACAGCATATCAGCCCCTGTATTAGGCCCAAAAGACCAACAATAAATTGCATGGAGCTTTTAGTTCAAGGCAATGAATAAACAGCACAAGGTGAGCCATTTCTCTGTTTATAATTACTTCCTTTTCCCATCCCTGTGCACGTATTTGGTTCTAAATATCACTCCTTATTTTTCCAAAATATTAATTCATTTAAAATGTTAAAATATTTTGGTAAAGAACAGTTTTAAGTTAAAAAAGTCTATGAACATTTGATATTTATAAATCTAGGAAACCCACAGTTTTACTAATAAGACTTTCAATAATTCCATTTTTATATGGGTTTGGAAGTAGCTTTCATGAATTAATATTTCTCTAAATACAAATGGTTACATAAGGTTTTGTGCTGGTCCTATCTTCCATTCTTATAAGTAATCTTACTTGGTTCCTATGTAATAAGCTCCAGATACTTAAAATCCATGTTTGCTTTTAACAAATCATGTTGCTGAAAAATAATATCCTAAAAGTTCAAAACTTTCAGCTTCTACTTTTGTTTTTATTATAAGACCACATCTAAATCATTTTCCTATTTCTGCCACTATTTGACTCTGTGGACTTGCTTAAATCACTATCTGCTGACTTCAGCTTCCTTATACAAAATATTCACTTAAAAATAGATGATTTTTAAGTGCGAAATTCTTATCAATAAAATGCTATGAGGATCAACGTGAAATGCCACTAAAAGTGGAAAACAGTGTGGTAGCAACCCATTAATGTGCACTCATAGAGTAATAGGTTTCCAACAGACAGCAGGCAGATGGTGATAGTAAATACTAGATTAAGAGTTACAATATAAAGATTCCTTTCCCCCCATAGCCATTCAAAAGGATTTTATCACCTCCATACTGCCATACCAAAGAGTATAGTGTATATTTACTAGCCTATGTAGGTTCCATTGTTTTGGTTTTTGTTTCTTTTTTTTTTAATATGTGTGTGTTCTTGTTTTTTGTCAGCCAAAGGAAAACTACTCACAGCAGGTCAGTGCTGCCTCCTTTGAGTGGCTTGTCAACATGAGTATGTGCGAACAGTGGAGTTGTCTAACCTCTGCAATCTTGATGAAGCCACTGCAAATGGAGAAAAGGGCTTTAGAGGGACTTGGATGATTGAGTACAAGATTTCAGATGAGAAAGATTTATTTTCCCTATATAAAGGGATCCTGAACATATTAGTAGACCTTCTTTCTCTCAGATATAAGCCACTCATAGTCCTCTTCTCTAGATCAAGTTACTAATGAAAATTTATCCCAGTGTCATTCAACTGAGCTTTAGAGTTGTTATGTATTCCTCCTCAGATGAAGTCTGTAACAGGAGCAGCTCCCCGGGGTGCTTTTGTTTTTGATGCGAAGATAGCTCTTAGAGAACTCATTATGGTGGACTTTTTTTCCCTCCAAGTATTGAAGAACTTCTACACTACTTTAAATTATGTTAAATTTCCCATGAATTATGCTTACATGTTCCACAATATTAACAAGTTATAAGAAATGTAGATCAAAGATCACAGTTTACCTTGGAACTAATTATAAGAGCCATAATAGTTATGACTTTGAAAAGAAATCATGATTCTAGGTGGTTATCTTAATAAGAGAGTGGGACTATTTTTCTTTACTGCCCTCCAAACAGAAATAATTTTGTGACTACTGTTCCAAAGCTGTCTCTCCTCCAGAATGACTGCTTTCTTTTACAAAGTATATAACACAAGTCTAATGTCCACAGAAGGAAATACTAATTGGGAAATTATTGTAGGTTTTGTGTTTGTTTCTCTTCTCATGGTTGTGCTTGTTTACTTAAGGCCTTCTGCCTTGGTCAGAGGCAAAGATTATCTAAGAGTTTGAATTTCTAAGATGACATATAAAACTCACAGTATTTAAACATGTAGAGTGACGGTGGATGCAATTTCCATTTACTATGGACCTTTAGTCCAAATACCTCTAACTTAAACAATTTATTTACTTTGAGAATAGAAGACTAAAGAAACACAAATCATGCAAATGTTTACTGTTCTTCCTCAATGTGGACATTAGCCAAAATTGCTATTTTTAGAACGTAATAAAGTATTTTGAAAATATGAGTAAAGTGCCATGATTACATGCATTAGCAGTTTTAAAAAAAAAGTTTGATTTTTGATGAAAGCAAAGTAAATTTCAAGCAGAGCAAACCAACTCAAGAAAATTATTCCAGAAAATTAGGCAAGGTCAGAGAATTATACTAGTTTTTGCTAAATAAGCTTTTTACTTTATAAGCAGCAAAGCACAACTACTGTACCGTCTGATGTCATTTTCCTTGACTGCCCAGATGTTGTGGTTAACCTAAATCCAGCTGGCAATGTTTCTGAAGACCCGGGCATCATGCTGATTCCATGTACTTCACGAGGAGGAAACTGCCTTCTCCAAGTCGATCCACGTCGGAAATTCTTGTCATCACTCTGCCAGTACAGAATTATAATTTGATATAATGAAAACAAGTAAACTAGTCCAGGTGTTTAAAACTATAAGCTTAGAAACATATATCATAGATTATGTACATTCGGTCTGTCCAGTATACATATAGAATCTTATGCTTTATCTTGAGAGCCCTGTGATTCCAAAATGAGAATGTAAGAGATTTGATACGGAAGTGTTTTTATAAAATTTTTCCAATTATTTCAGATCTAAGTTTTGACATCTCTACAGTAAACATCTTTGAAAACCTAAAGTAAAACCCCAAAGTCTTTCCAAAAGGAATATTGGATATGCTTTGTTATGCTCTATGCTGACTGGTTCTATAGTATGAGATGATATACTTCATTGAATCAGCTGTTGAGTAGACTACATTCGACTCAGACACTTGAATGATATCACTTTTATGTACACAAGAGATATATGTTGTGGAGAAACCTATATTTGAGAAGGTCTGGCTAACATTGGATACTATAGCCTATAATCTATATTAGAAACTCTACGTTTGTGATTTGTGAGATTTCAGGTGATGCAGAATTAACTTGCAATTGGTTGAAAACCCTGTGTAGCCTGGACACCATCCTTTTAATAAATACATGTGCTCTTTGGGTGCCTCTAAAAGCATAATGTAACTCTAATTTCATTTTAATAATGTAATTCTGGTTGCTGATGCTGTTATATCTTAACAAAATAATCTTTTCCTTCTCTGTGTATACACAAAGGACTTGTACAGACACAATTATTTGCCTCTAAATTGGTAAGTAGTAATATGTAATTTAGCAGTTAACTAATATTATTCTTTGTGTCTAATTGTAAGGAAAATATTAATCATTCCAAATAGAACTTGTCTTCTTATATCACTACATTTCCCACCTAAGGAAGGACTACTCTCTGAAGTTAATGCCAAGCATGTGGTATTTACCCTACTACCTCATTTGACTTCCTTTTGGCTTAGAGAATTATAGGTCTATATTCAGCTCAAATTATCATTGTTGTAAATGAATAACACTATAAGGTGGCCTTATCTACAGACTGCTAAAATTAATTGACATTTAAAGTCAATTGGGGAAAAATAAAATCACATATATCATTATATACATCCACTGTTGGAACCTCTATCATCAATATCTAAATTTTGCTTAGATTTGGTGCCCATTTTATAGGTTAAGAGATGCCTGCTACTCATCTTCTCAACTGCTGTGTTGTACATTACCCTAGACCTCCAAACGTTTGTACAGGCAGAAAAGAAACAGAATTTCACAGCTGCGGCCTGACTTCTTGATTCTTGGAAAAGTGATTGCATCAAACATAAATATTCTTCAGTTCTACAAAACACTGCATTACATTAATGGAGCTATATCACTCCTATAGTATATGAGCTAAGGGCTTTAAAACAAGCCAGGAAGTCAAGAATTTGAATTATGATTCCTTCTACTCTTTCCACATATTGTTACTGCAGAAACTTGCATGGGAACTATAAGCAACAACATCATGGGAGAAAATTTTTCATGAGATAGGGTTAAAAGATATCCTTTTAGTTGAAATCAAAAGGAAACACATCAAGCTTCTCACATTATCTCAATGGAAGGTGATTAGCAAAGCCTCGGAAATAAGTCCACTATGAGTCTAGGAAAGTTATTTGGCTGTTTTTGCTCACAGTCAAAAAAAAAAAAAAAAAAAGAAAGAAAGAAAAAAGAACGAAAGAGAATATAGAAAGTTAAATAATAAAATTATGTGTTGTGCTTTTAAAAATGAAAAAAGCATATTTTGAAGGCAGATAGACACATCCTATTTAATTGGCTCAATAGACCTTTCTGCTTGTTCATTACTATCAGGAAGCAACACTATAACCCACACAGGCCAGTGTCTTTACCTGGACATCTCCTTACGGTCAATCCACATTTTGGAGTGTAACAGTATGACAGATCTTTAATAATTTTTATTAAAATTTTAACTTTTAATAATAATTTTATTTTATCATGTCTGACTTCGTAAGACTACCTTTTTGAATTAACAATTCAGAATAAGAATTTAAGAGACTGTCAAATAACTTGTAATACTAAAATCAGTTAAGTATTAACTAGGATTTTTAAAATGTTAATCATTATCCTGATCGGACAAGAGTATGAATTTACTGGAAGTTAGCTAAGTTCAAGACTGTAGAGCTTATTTCTCTATAATCTCCTCCATAAAGGGACAGCATGGGTTTTTATAATACTATCTGCCCTGCCCATTGGAATATGGAATTATTGCCTCATTTTAGGATTTGCTAAATTCATTCACAAAATTATTTTAATCAGCTTGTTATTATAGCCAAGAAATACCTGTACTTTGCAAAACAGAATTATACATTGCTGTATTTTCCACTTCACACTTCCTCCTCACTTCTTCCAGAAAGACCTTGCAATAAACTTGGAAGGACTATTAAATTATCTATCAGTCCACAGGGTTTGAAGATATCCCTTATATTCATTCATCTCAGGAGGCTACTTATATATTTATTTTGCAAATAATTTAAACATGCATATATTTTGTCTAGGGATTCCTATACTCAATATAACTTTCACATCCTATGACTATTAAAATGTTTTACATTTGCTTTCAAGGAAAACTTAGTATTAATATCTAAAATAATGAAAAGCTTTCCACTTATGGAAAATAAATTGTTTTTTCATTTTAATATACTAAAATTTCCTAGGAAGATATACTGAAATTTAAGAAATAAGCACATTCCTTATTAAAATGCTGAATTTATCAATATTTGTATATTAATTGCTTGTCATTTTAATAGACATGTTGCTTAATATTTTTCAGTCACAAATCATAAAAAAGTTTCTTTTTGAATTACTTTTAGTATTTCTAACTGCTGAAATAATAATTATGAACTCATAAAGTTCTTTCAAAAGTTGTTAGTATCATAATCTGATATTTAAGAACTATCCTGAGAAAAATTCTAGATTCCACACATAGAACAAGCATGTGATTAATTTCCAAGCACTATTTCTTAAAAACAAGAAGGTTACACACTTTTCTTATACTCTCTTAGATCCCATTTCAATGATAGGTGAGGACTTACTTCATCTAGTCGCCGTTCAGTTCCCAGGGCCAAGAGGTTGTTGTATTCCCTTTCAAGAATCTGCCTTGCCTGTTGACATCAAATTACAGTTACCATCACTGAAATCACACTTTATTTTAAAAAATCATGCAGATTATATTTATCTAAGAATGCATTAAAAAGTATGTTGTATTTATGGGTTAAGATTTTTAATCCTCTATATATACAGGTCATTGTAAATTTTAGCTACAAAGACTATGTAGGGCAATTTTCTTTCTATCCCTTTCAGTAGAAGGATAGCCTTGCATAAATGTCTGAGACCAAGAGGTTTGACTTCACTGTTACTTTATGTCAATTCAGTATTTTACATAAATTTTGAAATATGTGAAAACAAAATAAAAAGTGAAGTTGGACTGCCAAATTTTTATCCAATCTATGCAGGTAGCTCTCAAACCTGACAGTGATCATCATTTGGGGAAACTTCAGATAAGGATTTTTGTGCCCTATCTCGTGATGTCTGATTTCTTAGGACTATGATGTAGGTGGAACGTTTTATTTTTAATTTGTAAGGAACTGTATTGATTCAAATAATTATCCAGATTTAGGAATTAATTGGCATGCAAATGCAAGTGCCTGTATAATTCAGACAAGTAAATTGAAATGACTGCCCCTCAGCGAGGCAGAGACTGAAGGCCATCTGTCAGGGATTTTGTTTCGGGGAATCTGGCAAAATTTGTTTTGGGAGGTTGGGCCACATAACCTCTACATTTTTTTCTGTTTAATTTTATGATTTTGTTTTGGCTAGAAATCCAGTAGCTTGAAATTAAAATTCCAGTGACATATTTCAAATGTTGAGCTAATTTCATTAATAATCATGAATACACAGCCTTTTTGTTGTTGTTCTGAAAGTTTAGTTTGTCATTCTATAAACCAGGACACAATGAGACTACAGCAAAAGAAGAAACTTGCCTGGGTGTTCTGTGTTGGAATCTGTAATAATAAAGCTAAGCTGCTGTAGTCAAAGTTCTCATCCAGGGCTATAAGTGAGCCATGCACACCACTCTCAAGAATATTATTGGCATATTCTCGAAGTCCAATTGCTTGTATCCAGCGAATAACTCGATCATTGCTCCACACCAACACATCTAGAAAAAGAGTTATATCATTTTAGGCTGCAGTATTTTGCATACTAGAACCGCTGGCTGAAATGAACCATAGGTACCTGGCCAGGCTGCATTTATGCTGATTGATCCACTCTCTAATGCACCTGGCTCCATTGTAATTACTGCTCTAATAACTACTAACCTTTTCTATTCTAAGTCTAGAAAAAAGTTGACATTCGCAGAGTGTTTGTTATAATTAAAATGACAGCATTTTCATCACATGGAACACAATGTCTCAATGTGTTTCTTGTTTTCATACTTGAGCCCTATAGGTCGTCTGAAGTTTGTTTTTACCACCAGATGGAGACATTTTTATTTGTGTCTTGATAACATACCAGTAAACAGCAAAATAAAATTCTAATAAAACACTAATATCGTCCTTCATCAGAAGTGTTTATTAACCTTCCAATCCACAGTGCTGATAAAGCATGTGTCTATGAATCTGGAAGCTATAGGTATATTTGCCTCACATCTCACTACTTAACTCCTGCTGTGGCTTGAACAATCTCATTTCAAAAGAAAGGTTGTAAGGCTTTACTTGGATTTAGGTAATGAGGAACATGTGAGGAATACCCACTTCCCACAGTCTTATTACTATTACCTGCTCCATCCAGAGCAGGGTGAATTTCTGCAGGAAGTAGGACATTTATTATCCCCTCAGGGTTTTGACTCTTTGTTTCCCCATATCTTCTGCAGAACAAAGGACTTCCTTAATGATCTTTACTATTTATGGGAATTTTATGTTAGACATGTTCACTGTCACTCTGGGTCAGTATTGAAGTATAGATTTTCCTCTGCGTTTTCATTAGCTTGTCCCATTGAGATTTTAGACCTCAGAAAATGAGATGTGAGTTGGTTAGTATTATATTTTGGCTATATTATCAGATGCAGATAGTAACTGTTTCTTTATAACCACTAGTAACCCTATAGTTGAACTTCAAAAGCTGGGGAGGTATGTATGGGTGACAGCAACAGTTCTCCATTTGATTTTACTAAAAACAACATTTTTTTTAAATCAATGGGACATCAAAAAATAAACAACAAAATTGCCCAGTTTTCTTTGCACTAGATGGATTTTTGAATAGGAAGTATTGGTTTTTTCTAGGAGCTGGGTTTATATTTTGATAGTCTAAGACATATTATATAGTCATCGTATTTCTGCAAATATATGCCCATCAAAAATTCCACTGTTACACCTGTAGTTAAGAGTGATCAAATATATAAAGCAATCTATTTACGGATACTCCATTTATAGAGTGAAGGAAAATGAAGCACAAATCCAAACTTTTCCTCTTAAGAACAACATACCCTTTTTTAAATTTTGTAAATTATGTCGCTTTCTATAAACCTGTTTCCAAGCAAAATGGATGCCCTGACTTTAAAGCTCTGTAGGAATCATCTTGACCTAACAATAAATGCCTAGAAATCAGTATTGACCATTTCCTAGCAACAAATGAAATGTTAGCATGTTCTTGATATTCACATGGTCTTCTCACCTCAGAAAAACTGTTTATTAAGGTCAAGGTTAATTAACCGTTCAGATAATAACAGAGACCCCTAGTCATAGTTGATAGCTATTCCTATAAATGTCATCAGATCAGTTATAGGAAATGGGCTGTTTATGATCTCACTCACAGCTACTTATCATATGGAGTTGTTTGTGTATAATCATAGTGAATCATGGCAATTTTTTCTCAGGACTACACTCTAACCAGCAATTGCCAAATACTAATAAATATAGCATTTGGGGTAGGGCCAAATGGGTAATTTCTCCCCTTTAGACATATCAGTGTGTGAAGGTTTTCGTGTGGTGAGCCTCAGCATAATAAAATCTAATTGGAAAAAGTACTTGAGAAAGAAAACTAGAAAGTGGTATCCCATCGGTAAAATCTATTTGTGTACTAAAACATCCTTTGTTTGGTCAAATGCAAACTTGCTTCTGGGGTCTGTCTTGGATCCATTAGTTCCCAAATTTCAATTCAACTGAATAGCAATGAACTGAAAACAACCTGCAATTTCCTGGAGCCCCAAAATAAAGTGAAATCAAACAACGTGATTTTGATAATGGAAAAACACTTTCTTGCTCCTAAGGAATGAGTCAAATGAAGTGTTACAAGAAATCCATTGTGTGTCTGTCTACTTTCCAGTGAACCACATACAGAAAAATATTTTAACCAATCAATTTCACATGCATTTAAGCTCATTCTATTAGAACTAATGCACTGTCCAAGAACTGCCAAAAGTAAAAGTAATTTCTGACATTATCACAATTGAAAATTATAAAAGCCTAAGATAGGTAATCTTAAATAAAGAATAAAACAGTGCTAAATTTTAATATTGAGAAAGAGGGAAGTAACAAGTAATATATACTCTTTGCTTATCTAAAGTACGTCCTAAAAGAAGTGAAGGTGAAAACAGAGACTCATGCCTGACTTTGAACAATCAATGTTATGTATCCATTGAATGTGACAAAGTGCACATACCCATTCCATGGGTAACAGGAACTGGAAATATAACTGGTAAGTAGTTCAATATCCAAATTTTTCCTTAAAATTTGTGGTTGTATTTTCCTTAATAGGCCTTTTTTCTTCTTTAAACAATGAAAGTGGATTATTTTTATTAAAAAGGCCTACAGATATTTATATCTTATATCCAACAATTAATTTTCTTCTTCAACAACAGCAATAATAAAAATACAATGGTCTTTAACAAGTATAGCACCTATATTCCTCTTTGAAACCATTTTCCCCCTATATATTAAGGTACACCTCAACATTTAGATGGTTAATTACTAAATACAGTACTTTTCCATTAAACCTGCAATATAGTATCTTTTCTTCTTAGTCCAATCAAACATTTTTATACATATAGAAGTTGCAGCAGTTAATAATGCTCCTAAAATAATTCCCAGCTAAAACTATTAAAGGACTAGTCTAGTTTATAGGAGACAATCCTTATATATTCTCTATACAATTTCTTTAATTTTACAGTATCACAAAAATAAAATATCTGGGCACTGAAATAAAATTCAGATGACATAAACCAAAAAATGAACTGCCATAAAAAATGATATACCATGTTCCTCTGAATTATAATGAGAATGTTCCATTAAAAGTCTGATAAAAATATCTACATGGAGACATCTTTAGTACAAGCAGAATGTATAATTAATAGATTCCGAGGGATAAATCTCAATTCAAAAAATCAAAAATATGCCTCAAATGGGATATTTACCCTAGAATGTGATGTTATAATTTCTGTATTTTAATTAGAAAAGTAATGAAAAAAATCATGATAAGCTAAATACTTATGCTACTTAATGACCATTATAACACATACAGCATTTCAGGTTCATAAAAACCCTAGAGAAAAGGCATTTCACATAAAAGAAAGGCACATTACCTTTTATTTCATGTTGACTTGCTTCCCGTCTTCTTTCTAGTTCTTTTCGGTCATAATTCAACCTCTTTAAGCACATAATTCCATACTGCAAACTTGTTCTATTATTTTTTAAAAAAAGGAAAACGCACTGAATTTACTCAGAAGGTAAAGAAAGTTCTTTGTTTAGACATAGTCAACACTAGGCACCACTTTTTAGGGCAACAGGTTAATAAATTATATTTACAATTAAATCCTTCAGTATTGGAAGGAAACAAATTTATAATTATATTAATCGCACAATGTTTCCAAAAACATAAAAATTTCAAAACAAGAAAAACATAGTTTTTAAAATAATCATTTATCTTGTTGTTCCTCTATATGTCTTTGTCTTCCATGTAGCTATTCCTATATTATGTGCAGACAAATTAATATTTTATTCATTTGAAAAGAATTTAAAATCCCCATTATGGAGAGAGCAAGAAATTTATAAGAAATGGATACCCTCTTCTTAAGGGTAAATCATACAAAAAGAGGATAATATTGTGACAGTATCTTTCAGATGGAAAACTGGTTGAAAATGTAATGTGTAGTCAGGTATTACCTGTTTCAAATCAGAGATTAGCATAACATAAAAATGAAGCTTGCATATTTCCTAGAACAAACAAGAACACTTGAAATTTGAGTCATTTTTATATTTTTAAAATTTTATCATTATAAAAATCATTTTTACTAAAACAATAAAGCAGTACTAAAAGTCAATCTAGTGAAGAATGAGAAAAATGGACCCAGGTGTGTTGTCAAAATACGCTAAACACAAGTCTAATGCAACCACATAAAATTTGAAGGCCTACACTTTCAGTTATAGGGACCTCACTCACTACCTCACAGTGTACACCGTACATTGCAACTGAGATTGGTACAAAGGTGTTTTCTCTAGTGAACAGAAATCACTGACCCTAGTATCTACATCTATATAACCTAGAAAAGTACATGCTCAACAAAGAAAATATTATTTTTTTACGTATAATAATCTTAAAACATAAGAAAACTTATCTAAGTTTTCCTTCATCTGAGTCAAATCTCTTTAATTTCCTCAACCTTTCCACCAGATTTTTACCACTTTATCAATAATAATTTAGGGCCAATAAATGAATACAATTTTTTAGTTATTTCACCCATGACACTTTTGTTGTACCTGTCAATAAACACAACCTAATTATGCCTTGTCAAGGTATTAACCAATACTGAGATTTTTATGTCAACTATAAATCCCATATCTTTTTCACATAAGGTACCATTATATTAAATCATGAATTTTCCATCCAGCATTTTAATAGTTTTTAAAAACTGTTGTATTTATCTCTACTAAATTTAATCCAACAGTGTCAACTGCATTAAAATTCAACTCTGTAAGTTGGAATGAAAAGCCAAAATTATTATCTATATATCCTAATTTTATGTCAACAACATATCTAATTTTTATACCATTTTCATTTTAGTCACTGATTAAATGGTGGACTGGATAGCATTAAACAGTCTCCTAAGACAAAATTATCTAGATTTAGATTTATTAATATTTAATTTTCACCATAATCAACTATATATGAAGCAAACAATCAAAATCCAGCTGATATTTTTTTTTACCTAATATAAACATAGCATTTATGATATGGTATTAAACCAAACGCTTTTTTAAGTGTTAGATGGTAAAAAACTTGCAAAAGGTGATTGCATTTTATTGCAATTTTTTGTGCACATATATTTCCATAGACTTGGGGCACATAATATGCATATGCACATAGCTCTACATTAGATAGTCCAAGCAATTTGCTGCATGAAAATATTTTTCCAAGAAAATGTACACAGTTGTTTCAAATAGCACATTTTTTAAATCACAAAACATCAATTTTTGTTTTAATAAAATATATGTTATGCATTGTTTTATTTTAATTATTCTTTGGCAAAAAACCTACCGATGGAAACTATCCACCATTTTTAAATGGACACGGAGATCTTTTTTCGTTAGGTGATCTAACATTCTTGCATCTACCAAGCATTCCATAAAGTAACTTCTGTATTGCGGTAACCCCAGGCTGGGAAGCCATTCATTTCCAATCCACTCGTGGTTCATATCTCCATAAGCCAGGGTCTGTAGAAAAACCGGACACTAGAATTGTTTTATAGCAGTCAAGTTTTTTAACCAATAAAATGAGATGGTAATTGGAGAATATTATCTATTATTATATAAACTAAATATATATAAACATATATGTATTTAGTTATATATAAATACAAATATAAACTAATATTTAATTACTATGATGTATGGAAACAAAGCAGAAATAATATTTAGCTTGTATTTAATTTGCTTTGGTACAAAATGGAACTCTGTATACACTTAGCAAAGCATTTGCCCACTGAAAATTATTGACTGTTCACTTTGTATTCTCCAAAGGAATTACATTTTGTCCAAATATGTATTTTGTTAATAAAGAAATTAGAATTAGAGTCATAATAAAAATTCTGAGCTTTAAGATTTTTTTACATTGATAGGTTTATTTTATTTTATTTATATCTGTCAGCTAATACTCCACCATTTCCACCTTATCAATGCCACTATTGCCATTGCCACAGGGTAACGGCAAGACTTGATGTGAAATAGAAACCTCAGTAAACAAATAAAGAAAGAAGCAACGGGGTTCAAGAGACAGAATATTGAACATCTGTATGGACATCGTTGTTATCTAGCAAAGCATGTAGTCAGCATTCCATAAAGATTATTGGAAAGAATCAAAATATTTTCTAGAAATCAATCAATATAGACTCTGTCCTTAAACAAGCAGGGTATGATCAAAAACTAACAGATAATCTAAATATTTAATATAACAATATGAACTGATCTTAATACATACTGTTCTAAACAGCTAAAATGAAGGTCAAAATCAACCAACAGGAAACCATTTTTTAAAAAAATTATTACTTTCTCTTAATTTTAGTTTCCTATTTAAGTTTCTTATCATGCCCTAAATTGGCAATTCTAACGTGCATTTCTAGTGAAAATCTAGAAATTTCGTGTGTATTCTTAAGAATGATGAAATTTTTATCAAAATCAAAATCTAATACAACCCTATGTTACTGCAACTTTAAAAACAGGTTCTAATATAGCTATCAAAAATTTTCTTATACTGAAAAATTTGAAGCACGTTGAATATACCGGGAGTTTATTTTTTAAGTTATCCAACATGTAAAAATGTTGAAAAAGTGCATAGCTTCCTTGAAAACATTTATTTCTTCAAAGTACAAATGCTTGTCTCATACGGTCATCTTAATAATTGGAGCAACTCTAACTGGTGTTCTGCAACTCTGACACTGGTGTCTCCAACCCCCTCCTCTTACGCTTTTCATTATACCTTAAAGCACATGGAACTCCAAATAAGTCTTTTCTTTCTTTTTATTCCCCCTTAGATCCAACTTGAATGATTCCTGATTAAATATTCAGAGAAATTTAAGTTACAGATCATTCTTTTGTGGGAAGAAAGAACATTATCATTTTAAAAGAGGCCCAGTATGAAATGATAATCATCTTATTTGCAAAATATAGCAATTAAAAAGACATATAGTATTAAATAAAATATAGATTTACATATACATATCAGGCTAATATTGAGCTAAGTGAAGATTTATACTATGATTTATAATAGCTTCTTAATTTATATCTTCCTAGCCTACTAAATGATATTGTCTTAAAACATTGAATTTCCTACCTGAGCCCAGCTTCCTTCCTCAGATTCTTTCTGTGTTAGCAGCAGGAAATGATTAATAAAGCAGGTAAATACAAATTCATTTCAAATGATTACAGTAAAATTTTTCTAGCAGAAGCAAAATTATCATACTAAATGTTAATTATTATGCTATAAGCAGATAAATACACAGATTCTTACTCAGATCCACAGTGATCAATTTTGAACTCAAGGACAACTACAGGATAACTACATAGTTTTTAATTAATTCTACTGTAAATTTTAAATTCACAGTTTTGTGAACATTTGATCTGGTCACTCCAAAACTTTTTAGTTTTAAAAGTATGTAATTTTCCAAATGTAATGTGTTATAATAAAAAATTCTGATTATATATACATAAATATATATGTTATGAAAATCTTATATAAACTAATTAAGTGAAATACCTCCAAGAAAGCTCGTGGTAATCAAATAGATTTCAACAATAACCAACAAAACAAAACAAGACAGCAACCAAGTACAGCAAACCTAAACTAAAAATGAAATTAGTATATGACACGAGCATTTTTATCCATCATATACTTGTAGATAATCAATTTTTCTAACAGGGATAATAAAACTGAAAGAAAATTAAATTAAAAAGAAGTCACTAAAGATAAAATACATATTCTCAATTTTGTCACTTTACATGAAAAATGGCTAGATATTACACTATATTTTTAAAAGTTGACAATTAGAAACCCCAAGAAGTTCTTGAGCACAGTGCTTTAGAATACCAAAAAACATAGCATTTCTTTTTCTTTCTTTTCTTTTTTCTTTTTTTTTTTTTTTGGTCAAGTTCTGTATTTCAGAGGGTAAAACACAAGAAATTACATGATTATATTAAAAATGAGTATTCAATTTAAGCTTCTCTAATACTGATTTAATTTGGCCTAGAAACCTGTGTAGCTTATGCCCAACACCAAGTAATATATGTTACAAAAGATTTCCAATGTTGCAAAATGGATAAGCTTCATTGAATTCTTGCTTAATGTTTGCATATTATAAACTCTTATGATATTAACTACATTATGACAATCTAGCACTGCTTCATTTAAAAATGTTAAGTGGGTACAGTAAATTAAAACTGAACAAAAAGTTATTTTTGCATGTAACTATATAAACACACCTTATTACTCTGGTCTACAATACACAAATTAATTGTTTCATCCAAATACCAGCCAAGTAACTTTTCTTCAAGTTCAACAAAGTCATAAAGACTAACCGTTTTTGCTGGAGCTGCAAGATTTTCCATTTCTTCGTGGGTCACCCAAACGTTGCCTGAAGGCTAGTGAGGAGGCCCAGAGGGAAGCAGTGGATCCATGGGAGGTAAGCAGCGGTAAGGAAGAAAGGCAGCACCTCTGTAAGTTAGTTAACAGCATCACGGCAACACCACAGTGCCCTGCCTCTACAGTGTGCGTGAGACAGACAGCAAGGATGGTTTGCTCAGAGTTTCTCTTTTCCCTTCTACTCAAAAAGAATAAATAGAAAGAGGCATTCCGTGAAGCTCATGGGGGATAGATTTAAAATGATACTTCTGTGATTATTAATCAGAAAAAGGGCATGATCAAAATTTGCATTTCAAAGGTATATGGCCATCAGATCCATTTTTGTAAAAATGGAGAATTGATTAAAGTTGATTGGTAGAAGAATGTAATTGTATTGTTTTCTTCAGAAAATGATGATACATATATTTTGTTGCATTATTACCAAAATATCTTTCACACAATTCTGATTCTTCAATGTCCTTGGATGGAGAAAATCAGTTATCAATACAAAGCTGTAAGCACTATTATAACCTGCCTGGAAACCAGCATCAGCTTTTCCCAATTAATTTCTTCCTTTTGAAACTCAGTAAATATGTTATATTCCTATATTTTACAAATGGAAAAGAAGTGAAATGCTATTTTTTATTTATTAAAGGCATTTTTCATCCTCATTAAATACTGTCAAATTACCAAACCTATATATTGTAAGGTTGTCCAAGCACATCAATGTAATTTACATCCAGTGTATTACTTGTTACTTGTTTGGGGAAGGGTTTAGTTTTAAAGAATTAAAAGTAGCAAAATTGTTACCCAAACATCATAAAACATCACCATAATTCACTTTGACCTTTGTCTACCATTCACTTAATATGATTGACTTTCCCTGTATTATAGGTAGTGTAATTCAACATAATTTAAAATGTAACTACATATAAATTAAATTGATGATAATTTTATATAAGTGAAATTGTGTGTGTATATGTGCGTGTGTGTGTATATACGTATATATACACACACAGTCATGCACCACCATTATGTTGTTTTTGGTCAACGATGGGCTGCATATACAACAATGGTCCCATAAGATTATAATGGAGCTGAAAAATTCCTATCACCTAGTGATGTAGCTGGCTATCGTACCATTGTAGTGCAATGTATTACTCACTTGTTTGTGGTGATGTTGCTATAAACAAACCGACTGTGCTACAAGTCATATAAAAGTATAGCACATACAATTATGTATGCCCATAACACTTGATAATGATAATAAATGACTATACTACGATTATATATATTTACTATACTATACTTTTTTTTCATTGTTTTATAGTGTGCTCCTTCTACCTATAAAAAAAATGTTAACTGTAAAACAGCCTCAGGCAAGTCCTTCAGGAGGTATTGCAGCAGAAGGCGTTGTTATCATTGGAGACTACAGCTCCATGTGTGTTATTGCCCCTGAAGACCTTTCAGTGGACAAGGTGTGGAAGTAGCAGACAGTGATATTAATGATCCTCATCCTGTGTAGGCCTAGGCTAATGTATGTGTTTGTGTCTTAGTTTTTAACAAACAAGTTGAAAAATTCAAAAACAAATAACAGAAAAAAAGCTTATAGAATAAGAATATAAATAAAGAAAATATTTTTGTACAGCTGTATAACGAGTTTGTGTTTTAAGCTAAGTGTTATTACAAAAGAGTCAAAATTTAAAAACTTAAAAGTTTATAAAGTAAAATAAAGTAGGCTAAGGTTAATTTATTCTTGAAGAAAAAATATTTTTTATAGATTTAGTGTAGCCAAAAAATATAGTGTTTATAAAGCCTACCATGGTATACAGTAATGTCCTAGACCTTCACATTCACTTACCACACACTCACTGACACCCGGAGCAACTTCCAGTCCTGCAAGCTCCATTCATACAGGTATACCATTTTTAATTGCATAGTATATTTTTTACTGTACATTTTCTATGTTTAGATACACAAACACCATTGGGTTACAATTTTCTACAGTATTCGGTACAGTAACATGCTGTACAGGTTTGTAGTGTAGGAGCAACAGGCTCTACCATATAACCTAATTGTGTAATAGGATATAGCAGGTAGGTTTGTGTAAATACACTCTATATTCTCACAACACATCGTTCCACAACTCATTTTTCAGGATATATCCCTATCATTAAGTAACACATGACTATACATATATTTGAGTAACAAAGGAAGTTGGGTAGTAAAAATTAATAATTATAAACAAATTACATAGGCATAAAAGTTCCAAAGATTAGGCATCAAATATTTGTATACAATTCTCATATGTCTGCCATCTTGGAACTCACAGTATAGCCAGATTTTTTCCTCTATGAGAAATCTGTGCACACCCTTAAATTAATTGAGAATGCAAAATCCATCTATGTCATTGAAAGCCCCTCTCCTCTACTCCCAGCTTCTAAGAATGGAGCTCATTATAAACAGAAAGTTGCAAATGAATACATAAAACATTGAATCACTTGGAGGATATTGTTTTTAGTGACTCTGTGAGGAATGTACTATGTTAAAAAAGCACCTTACGCTCATCTGTCACATTTTCTTTATATCCAGTGAACACAGTGCTTTGACTAAGCAGCTGTACTCTTTGTTAATAGTTAAGTGAGTTTCCATGATAATTACCTGAGAGGAAATTCATCTAAACGAGTCTTAAATGACTTAAGCTTGCAGGACAATGAAAAATCAATTTTACAATAATTTCTGTAGCTTTTACTTTGATTCTGAATCCAAATAATGAATATCTAACTCCATCCATAAGAAACCACCAGTATTATCTCATATGGGAATAGATACATGCATAATATCTTTCAGAGGTTATTTTTAAATCTATGTTTGCCGGTCTGTCAGCAGGTTCTGTGATGGGGAAGATGCTGCAAGCTATGGTTTTATCTCTAGCTTTACTTGCAAAATGAGTGCATAGCCAAGACGATTTTCCATACTATGGCTGGCAAACTTTCAGAAGTTGCATGTTGGTTGCTTATCTTTGATGTGCAGTTTTACTTGTGAAGAGCATTGCTGGCCCTATAATCTTGTACAGTAACCCACAAAATAGCTTCCACACAACCCAATCAACTAGACATTGGTTGAGGGTTTAAAAAGTTTATTTTACAAGCAAACTCATATGTAGTAAGTCAATTATTCAATCAGGTTGCTTTCTTTCCACTACCAGTTTAGGGGATGGAACTTTCATCTGGGTAAGTCCTGAAGGAGGAATTGAAAGCATGTGTGTTTTGGAGAAGAGCAACTCTTGGAGAATCACTAGAGTTGGGAAGCTCTGAGCAATCAATCAAAGGACATAGGACACTGGTGACTTGGGACCAAGGATGAAGACAGTGCAAAAAGTAGGTTGGAAAAGCGTAAAGGACAAACATCACATAACCTGGCTGTGGTCCTCTAAGAGCCCCTTAAAATCTCCTCACTGCCCCTGGCAGTCTGTGTTGCAACCTCCCCACAAAGTCTGAGCTGGAAAACGCAATCCGGTAGTCCTTTTTTGTGGCTAATATTGTCTGAGTCTAACAGGTGACTTACAAAATTTCAATTATATTAATGATTACCAAATTATAATCAGGAGGCTTGAATTACAGCAGTGTCACTTTCCAGTAACTACCCTAGGACATTTCCTAAACCTCTCTTAAATTTCAGATTCTACACCTTGTAAGTGGGAATAAAAAGAACACACTTCGTATTAGAAAAAAATGCTGAAAAGTTTATATTATGATATAATATGTCTAAGACATGGCTGGGACCAGGATGAGGCAAGTGAAGTCCCACAAGGCTGCATTTAAGGAAGCACTGGCTTTCAGGGTCGTGCGAGTGCAGGGTCAATATCTGGCAATGAGCGCCTCCTTAAATTTTGTGCTTGTGATGCCTCGCTAGCCTCCTCTTGATTCAGACGGAATAGAATATTTTAAAAGTATAATCAGCTGAGAACTGAGAAGAAAATTTCTAAAGGATGTTAATAATTAAAGCACTTACCTAATTAAATCACTTTGGAAAGAGTTATGACAGAAAAGTAAATATTAAAATGAACATAATAAATAACATATGAAAATTAATCAGGGGAAAATAATGAGTCCTCTTGCTGTCAGAAAGACAGGGATACCTAAAGCAGCCAGAATAACCCTAAATTTTACCTAGCTCAAAGTAACTTTTGTTACTACCTAGATCATTTTGAAGTATTTTTTTTGTTTATAATTAAATTATTAACACAAAATAGTAACTTGAAATTTACTTTCACATTCCAATAGTCTTGATCCATATTTCTCCCCATCTGAATTTTTCTTTCTTATTATAAGAGAAATAATTCTCCTTATAGTAAGACTGATATTTATATGATTATACCTCACCTTATTTCCACTAAATGTTGAGGCTTATGAGGTAAGTAATAATGAAAAAAGGAACGAAACCAGACTGAAAGAAAGCTAGAAAAAAAGAAGAGAAACCGATGGGGTGCAGGAAGCAGAAGCAGGAGAACATACTTGTTGGGAGCATAGACTCTGGTCAGACTACATGGGATGTGACCTTAGATGTATCACTTTACTTCTCTACACTGGTTTTCTCCATCTGTGAGACAGATAGAGTAAAAATACCTAACAGCAATGGTTGTGAGGCTTAAGTGATTCATTACATGTAAAGCCCTTAGAACAGTGCCTGACCGTAAGCACCCGCCAATGTTAGCTACTACCGTTATTTTATTAGACATTCTGTTAAGTCACCTCTACTCAAGGAAATCTTTAATAAATACTCTCGATTTCCCCTGTACACGGTGCTGACTAATGCCTATCGTATGTCTTACATTTCTGCTCAAACTTGTTGAATTATATGGTTACCCAAGATTTTATTTGTTTCAGACGTACTTATTTCCATTGTAGTTGCTTTGTTAAAATTTCATTAGGCAATTTAAAAAAACATTACGTAAAGCAAAAAATAAAAGAAATTTGGCTGAATTTTCTGGAGAGACCAGATAAAAACAAATCACAAAACATGCTGTCAATGAAACTATTCTGTCAGTCTGGAGAAGAAATGGTAAATGTCCAGAAATAATCTTCACTCAAATAGCTTTTTAAGATATCTTGAAGTCATCACTTTAAAAAGAAATCCAAACTAGAGGAATTAAAGGTATTTTATGGATGATGTTATCAAAGAAAGATAATGTGGAACTCCAGACGGTGGAAACATACTCAAAGAAAAAGCTCTAGGTGCTTCATCTAAATTTTGCAAATGCCTGAATATTTACACATCTTTACTTAAGATAAAATATTTTAAGAATATATTTAATCTTAATGACATCCTTCTTCAACCAAATATCAATTAATCGACATCTCCATTTCTATCCTACTACATAAGAGGCTTTCTATAGCAATAACAGTTTGGGATAAAGAAACAGAAAGCTGGAAGATTAGGGCTGGCTCAAGGAAACAATAAATGTGACCTTTAGATTTTCCTTTTTCTGGTCCAGTACATTTTATTTACACAGGAAAAGAGGTAGAATCAGACAGAAGTTCTAGTGAGTTAAAAAAAAAAAAAAAAAGCCCAGGTACCCTGTCTTTTTCTCCTGAGTACTTAACTCAATGAAAAATACACCTGGCTGAGGAACCCAAACCCAAACCTTAATGTACAAAAATGTATATGATCTGAACAAATTGCAGTGTTCTAGGAGATATAACATTTCTTTTTTAAAAAAAATAACAAATTTGCCTTTGGGCCATGCATGGTGGCTCACTCCTGTAATCCTAGCACTTTGGGAGGCCAAGGCAGAAGGATTGCTTGAGGCCAGGCCTCTTAATACAAACAGGCTGAGAGTGAAGACCTTTATAATGATCCACTTCTACTTAATGAATAGGAAATATGTTTTCCCTTCTTTATGATTTTCTCAACATTTTCTTTTCTCTAGCTTACTTTATTATAAGAAGTATATAGTATATATAACATACAAAATTTGTGTTAATCAACTGTTTATGTTATTGGTAAGACTCACGGTCAACAGTAGGCCATTAGTAAAATTTTGGAGGAAAAAGTTATAGTCATATTTTTGACTATACAAGCATCAGTGTCCCTAACTCCCATGTTGTTCAAGGATCAAGCTAAAGGGTAATTCAGAATACAGTTGATCCTTGAACAACATGGGAGTTAGGGACACTGATGCCTAAGGAATAGTGAAGAATATATATTTCCACCTAAAAATAATTTTATAGGTAAGAGTTGTTAAAGTTATACTTTTTTCCTACATGTTATTTAGGAGTAAGGTAAAATGGAATTATGCAAGAAAGATAGAAGCCTTTTAAATTTGACTTTGTATTTCTGAAATTAGAAACTAGTATATTGGAAAGGAAAAATAAGTGTAAATAGAAATGAAGCAAATTACTTAAAACTTTAAAATCATATATAAAAAGATATGCTCAAGTTAGTTTTGTGCCTGAAAACTGCAATAAAGAAATACTACTTTTTAATCTCTTAGCCACTGCTCAAATTTATCTCATTCTCCCACATTTTATTATGTTGTATAAGACATGAGATCAGGAAAATCCAGTTAACATCAGAAATAATATCCTTTATCAGCAAAATGTGTAATTTGCAAATGGAATAAAGAATTAAATATTTGAGAGGTATTTTTGTGTTTGAATTTGTCATCAGGAATGCCTTTTTCTCCTAATTTTATTCATTCCTGAAATTAGGATGGGGTAAAATTATGAGAAGATTAGGTATTTATATATGAAAATCAAACACATTTTGGAGGAAGGATATTCCAGATATTTCATTTGGTATTTATGAACATCAAAATTCATGTAATTTCATGATTATGAAAACTTTTAAAAAGTAGTGAGTTATGCCCTGCATCTTTAGAAAGCACTAATGCTTACAGTTCATCTCCTGAGAAATTACTGGATTGCAGTTTAAAAAGAAAGAAAGAAAAGAACATGCTAGAAAAGAATAAACTTGGGTTCTTGCTGCTTGGGAGAAAAATCTAACTTCTAGTCTAGATGCTGGCTCAGAAGTCTGCTATGCCAGCCTTAAAGTTGATATGAATCACAGCTCCTCAATTGAAAACCTATTAAAAGTAGCAGCAAGGTTAATGAAGAGCAGTCTAAATCTCTCCAGAATAATTCATGCTGACATTGCAATGTGTACTGCCCCAGCGTTGCTCCGTGGACTAACACATGCTGCTACTTGCCCAGCATTGGGAAGGAGAAGGGACACAAACTGACTCACAGTTCGGGATGTCGGAGGAGCTGAAGGACTTGTCAGGGAAACCATCTCCTGGATTGCTAATCGGAGTTTTAAGCGATGCAGTGGATTGCTGATTCCAATTTCTCTCTGGATCTCGGTGTCAGATAAAGCAGACATGATGGCACCACTCTTCACGTTGGCTCGGCAGGCTGCCACGTACCAAGCAGGCATTCCCAACCAGAGCTGTTGGATAGGAAAAAAAAAATATATTCATGGATTATAATGAGAGTTAACATTTTAGTGTCTCACATGCTATGAATTATTGTAAGTACCTTATATACATGAACTCATTTATTGCTCACAACCCCGTAAGATAAACGTTATCATTATTTTCCCCAAAGGTGGTAGATGCACGGAGACATTAAGTAATATGTTCAAAAACACCAGCTAGGCTGTGATGGAATCAAGATTTCAGATTGAAACATTCTGGCTCCAGAGACTCCATTTTAGCACCAATTTACATTAGTAAGAGATAAAAGTAATAGCGCACAGCATCAAGGTCCCCCTTGCATATAAGGACAAGAACCGCTACAAGCCATATTTGTTAAAGAGGCTCAATCAATATTTGTTTACTGAATGACTTCAATTTATAGTTCTCCTTTGGAATTCTGAATGCAGAGAAATTCTGTCACAGAAAGAGACAGCTATAGCGTCTCCAATCACGTGATTTTGATCAAAGCATACAGCGTAGCTAAGCCACATTTCCACCTATCTCCTCGTGTGAACTTAATTGGATGCTATATATGAAAATACTTTTTGGAAAATGAATGATGTAATAACGACAGAGACTAAAGTTAGAATCATCTGGAAAACTGTAGCTAAATTAATAATGCATCATAAATTAGAGATTTTGATATTTTAACTTTGCTGTTAGACTCTTGAAAGGCCATTGGATCAGCAGTGCTATGCACATGGCATGGTGTCCGGTGCACATCTTAAGCCCTGAGTAACTGCCAATTCACATGCCTTGTATTGTAGCATCTGAGTTACATAAGCCTAAAAGAGGAATATTCTCTCCCTTTCCCCTCATCATTAGCTATGAGTAAGAATCAGGAAACATACAATTAGCAATTTAAATGTTTGTTAGTAAATGTACAAAATATTGCTTTCTTTTTTGCTATTTTATTTGAAAAAATAAATAGATTGAGCAAAGGAGAGAATGTGTGAGAATGAGAAAAAGTAAGTGAGATAAAGATGAAAAACTATAAATCAGCAAAATACAATGCCATTAGTTTTGGATCATGAATTAGAAGCCCTGGGCTCTAATTTCTTCCCTGTCACTGGTGAGTCATGTTATTCATTTATAAAGTGGAGGGATCAAGCTTTATTATTTCTAAGGCATCATGTTAGACAGCTGCACAGATGGCTCCCAGTGATCCTCACCTCCCGACGTCCATGCTTTTGCATAATCTCCTTTCTTTGAGGCTAGACTGGACCCAGTGACTTATTTCTAATGAATAGCTGATGTTAAGAGTGATAGGGTGTCACTTTCCGGAGTAGGTTACAAAAAGACTGTAGCTTCATTCTTGCCATTCCTCTCCCACTCTCTCCTTCTCTCTGAGCTCTTGCTCTGAGGGAAGCCAGCTACCACAGTGTGAGTAGCTCCAATGGAGAGTTCCATATGACAAAGAATTAACGTTTCCTGCCAACACTAGCAGAAAAAAAAAACGGAATCATGACTGTGACCACATAAATGAGCACAGAGGTAGATTCTCCCCAAGTCAAGCCTTGAGATGACTGCTTCCCTACCTAACACCTTCATTATAGCCCTATGAGAGACTCTGAGCAGAAGCTACTGCTAACCTGTGCCCAGATTCCTGACTCATAGAAGCTATGATGTAATAAATGTCAATTTTAGAGGTAATTTACTACACAATAGATAACTAATATAGACATCCTTTTAGTTTAAATTCTGTAATATTAAAAGACTGCTTGTCTTTCATAGAAGAAAAATGCAAACAAATAAAAAGCCACATCTTTGAGTCAATGTGGCCTGGGCTGTGACTGAGATAGGAGGAAGCAGAGAGGAAATCCAAGTACAGTGCGTGACTGCACAGTTTATGCTTTCTTCCAGCAGGTTAGACACCAAGAATGGACCCTATGTTGACAGGCACATTAGATATGACAGAAGATGGGCCATGACTTTTTAGTTTATAAACTCAAACTGTTCAAAATAACTAAACATCTAAATATATCTCCACTGGACCCTAATGATTTTCCATCCCTGTCTTCTAACATATTTGGATTTCCACATGGGTTAACATTGCCCAAATGCCTGCCAACACATTGTTACCAATGTCATCCATGATTAGACTTTAAAGAGTTTTTGATGTGGATAAATGGTGTGTGAAGCATCAGACTTCCTCCTACACAACATTCTGAATAGGCTGTACATGCAAGGAGGTACTAAAGAAGGTGAAGTTAAAGCTTTCACTTACTGTACCACCAGCCTCATTCATTTTGTTTCTTCCATTTTATAGTTTGAGTCACATTGAAATCACATTATGAGCAATTTCTGTGTGCTCAGGATAGGTTTAATTAGCGCAGACTTCACTGCCTGTCATTTCCTAGCACCTTAATGTCAGTAAATCTGTATTTTTATCCGAAGGATTTGTTCATCATTTGCCAAAATAGAAGCTAGCTCACTGTCAAGCTGCAGCTCATTTTATTGGAGTGAAAACTGAACAAAGAACTGCTACGATTTCCGAGGTGTAATTTCTTAAGCACTTTGTCTTGTGATTGATTTTTAAAATATAGTAATTTTAAAGACATGGTTGGAAGAAACAGCTCTGGTCTCTGATATGCTTAAATTTCCCTGATTGATATGAAAGAATAAAATAAAAGCAAGACACAGGTTTTCTTCAGTCAGTCCAAGAAAAATGCAAAGCATGTTTTTATGTCTACTTATGTAAGGCTACTTTTAAATTAAAATGGGCTTTGCTTTAATCTTTCCTTATTGATTACTTAGCTCTGGATATGATATGATAATGAAGGTGGGTGATTTTATAACCCCAGGCAATTTAAAACAATGTGTAATTATCTCTCTCAGTGAAGAAAAGCCTACGTTCTTCTTTGCCCTGACATGGACTTATCCTAGCAGCTACTAAGCAGCCCATACAGGAGAACAGAAGTGGCAGTGAATACTACTGATAAGTGGCACATAATAAAGAGCCCTTTGTGGACAAATATGTATTTCTCTCACTGTCAAAGTCTGCTTGTGCTGCCTCTACCCTGTTCAGGTATTGCCTTATTTTCCCAGAACACTATGTTGTGCAGGAAATACTGAATGTAGTTCTTGTTTCATTTTAACATTCACAGAAGGGGACGAGGGGATACGTCTTCTCCTTCATCCCGAGTGTCTAAACCTAGCTGGTCCCTAGGCTTTAGAGAATTAGGTTCAGGAATTAAATTACAAGCAAATGAATGGCTCTCTGTACAATTAAGAGACCTTGATGTGTTGGATGACAGAAGTGTCGAATTGGGAGATGGCTTTTCTTTGTAACCTTTTGATGAGGAAGGACCCTGGACTAATAGATGGGAACAGATGTTTTCCTGCAACAACAAAAGGTGGCTCAGTAATTGTTTCTTCTCCTGCTCTAGACATAAAGAGGGTGGAATTTAGAGACACTCCCTTTTACACCACTGCATGCTTTCTTCTGCTACAGTCACAAAAAATGTCAGAGTAAAATCACACTGCTCACTGGATTCTAGTAAAGCAAATATTACCTTTACAAGCAATTCCAGGCTGCCGAGAAGCTATCATTTCAGAAGCCTGTCTCTACCTGACTCTAACAACTATCAAATTAGTAGTGACTGACTTAGGTGCCTTCTGTTGTAATCCTCTTACCTCTAGCCACGCGACCACAGTGGGCCCATCCCACTGGGCAAAAGGTAATCCCTTTCTCCGAGCTTCTTCAAGAAGTTCATGCCTGAAGTATATAGCAAAGATTATTAGTGGGGTAATATGGAAAAAATATGGCTATGATTATTTTTGATGACAATCTTTTAAAAATAAGTAATTATCCTTTACATACTTAATATGAGAAAATAAAGAATAACAGAATTCCTTCTTCCTTTGAGTAATGTGTACAAATCACCCATTGATTTTATTAGGAGCGAAACATTAACATCTAAAAATAATTTTCCCCAACATTTACTCACTGAAATTAGAACATTAAGTGCTAATGGACTAAGAAAACTGAATTATATCATCAGCAAATATTTTATCCCCTTAACAAGAGAATGGCCTACATTTTCATATTCAAGCATACATAATGGGATATAAAAGTGACTTCTTCTATCTGTCCTGCTCTTTTCCTCTTAGTACCTCAATGGTGAAGAAAATGTTTGTATGGAGAAGCAGAAGATAAATTTGGCCATTTTAGCCCCATTCTAGTGAGGTGATTGATTTTAGTATGTCCTACAGGTCCAGGAGTCTATCTTAGGAGTCAGTTCATTGTTTAGACTATAAAACCACTTCTCATTTGAAAATAACTCCAAGATGAAATGATTTCTAACACTACAAAGTAATGTATAGTGTGAAGTTCAACAATACACTTATTTTCATTTATAATCACTACTGTTTGAATGAAAGCAATTTACTTCAGTAACAATAAATGTTTGCTTTGGAAAACAAAAGATATAAAAAGCCCTGACAAATGCAACTATAATTTTATTATTCCTAATACTGAGTCTTTAGAACTGCTACCACTTATAAAACCAATTTGAGATCATTCATTATTGGGATAGCAGATATGTGTTTTCACTGAAACTCAAATTGCTATATACTTGGCCAGGACTATATTGAAAAATATATTTTCTGTACCTTGATCTTATACACAAATGATAAAAACATGATACAATAATTGCTTTATTTTGAATGTGTATGTTTCATGCATAGGAATATATCTTGAATATCACATATGAACTCCATTGAAGCATGTGATTACTCCCTATTATTAATCAATTAGTTATTTATTATGGTAGACTACATTAATACATTAAGATACATAATCAAGAATGAATTTCAACATAGTTTTCTGTGTTTGCAAGATGCTACCAAAATGCATCAGAAACAGGAAGCAAGGGGGCAAAATAAAAATTGATGTTACAGTGGCTGAATAAACACATAAATCAACTGCTGTTTCATTTGAGGGATAGCGTCAGTGAGTTCCACATGTAAGCTATTCAGCACCTGGGAAGGGGACAGCGACACGAGTGCCTTAAATCCAAAGTGAGAAATAGAGGCGCTTCCTCACAAGGCTTGCTCTACCGTCACCCATTCCCTAAGGCTTCCCAGGGATATTTCTTCACTGAAAACAAGTTTTGAATAGCTTAGTCTCACTGTGACAGATATATTTATAGAAATGGACTGAATGATCAAAAAATAAATTATCAGGTACTTATTGGACACCTATTGTGAGCTGGGACTTCTTGGGTTTGGTGTGGAAAATAGACACGGACCCAGATTCTCAGGAGATCCCTTGTGAGATAGACAAAACACATGAAACTTCCAAAAATACAATACGATACAATACACAAACAGCTGCTAACGCAGGGTGATGCACATCCTGAGTGTGGCTCACTACCTCATCTACTTTAATTCTTTACTCAAATGTTACCTTCTCTCTGGATGTCTCCCCTTCTCCTTTCTCTAACTCCCACCAGGAATTTCTTATCCCCATGCTTTATTTTTCTGCATAGGCTTTATCTTCTAACATAGTATATTATCTACTCCTCAGTCTGTCATCTGGCATTAGAATATAAGCTCAAGGAGGACCTGTGTTTTCCTACATTCTGTTCAGATATGAACTGAAGTCTAGAACAAGGTCAGGCTCAGAAGAGGTTACTCATAAATGGTTGTGAATGTTAAATAGCACAGCAATCAGTGTTCTATTGTTTCAGTAAATTGTGCACCATAATATTTTGTTTTAGTGGAGTTATTTTTTGTAGTTCAAATACCTTTCTTTATTTTACCTTTCAATCATGTTTAAATTTTTAAGTTTTAAAGGCCTATTTTTTTTCTTATATCCTACCTCTCTTTGAGCTTTTCATTTCCCTCTTTCTCAGAATAGTACGGATTCTGGCTGATTCCAAGAGTCTGGTCTGGTTTGTGATTCCTGATGGGAATCTGGTTATGAGGAAATCCAATATACTCAAATAGTTCTACTCTCTTTGAACAAAAATACCAATCATACAATTCTTTGAAAAATTATGGAGCAATATGGCACCTGAGCAAGTTATATTTTCTTTGTGTTTTGTTTTGTTTAAATCACAAACTCTCATAATATAATTTTGTTAGTAATAGTACTCTAAGAAAATGAAATACGGAAACCCAGGTGCAATGGACTCTGCCTGTTGGTCCCCAACTGCTAAGATTGAATCTCAAGGAACCACTTTAGGGATGACAGTTTGAAACCGTGGAGAAACAGGTGAGACTGGAGGTGGATGGCTGAGTTTTACACCAGGACCGTGTGCTGTGTGCTACATGATAGTAACTCCAAACCTGCTTTTCCTTAACCTGAGGGAATTATCAATTATGTAAAAAAAAAAAAAAAAGCATTGGAATTCCCACAGCAATATTGCATTTAATTATTCTCAGTAATAAAATAATCTACACCATAAAAAATTTATAAGAGGCATATATCTGGGCATGTTCTCTTGGGAGAGAGGCAATGTTAAAAAATAAAGCAATGTGAGCAGTTCTGAAATAATTGGAAATCGCTGAGTTTAATACATGATGATTTGCTAACATATTAAGGGTAGCATTCTTGTTCTTATCAGAAATTTTGGAGTAACTATCAGAAAAGAGTGATTTGGACTGTTTAGGAAATACTATTAATAAATGAAAAACTGATTTGACACAACCAAGCACTTTGGATGTACTGGTGTTCTCTGTTCAACCAGTTCATGTGTGGAAAGGGATTTGGTCTGGAATGTATTCTCTCTACAGCTGAAATTCAGCCTTTTTAAAGGTCAAGTGATAGTTCCTTCAGAACAAGGCTGTGACCACTTACCCCAGTACAAATTTGACTCTGAAAATTACTATCTTTCTATTCAGGCCTGAAGAATCATGTTTGTTTTTCTTTCTTTTTAGTTTTCAGACAATAAAATATTTGATTATCTTTCCCAAAGGATCACTTATACATAACAATAGTTATGCATTTCAATTTTAAGATTCAAACTTTAATATTCTTATCTGCAAGAAAGAGTGTTGTTAATATCCTCGAAAGGCTTCAGACTCCTGTTACAGGTGGCAACAAGTTACTGTGATGAGAAAGTGACATGTTAGGAAGGCCCAACACATGGTGAGCGCTCAGGTCTGTGAATATCTATCTGCAAGTCCATAACTAAGTGTGCAGACGGAAGCTCATGCTTGCTACGCCTGATCTGAGAACAGGAACAAAGAGTGAACATTCTAGAAATGACTATAATCAAAAATTTCTAGGTAAACAATTAAGAGTGTTTCAAAACTGTAAATAAATCAAGAGTCCCTGCCAGGCTTGTGCTAACTTCTAATACAGACTAATTAAGCAGGTATGACTTTGCCTAAATGCATAAATACAAATGGAAATGTCTGGTTTTTCATTTTAAAATTTTAAGTCTCTCCTTGACGATTAAAGCTGTGAGCTAATTGGTGGTATGGGAAGGGAGCTCTGGCCCCCCTCTTGCATTTGCAGGCTGTCTCTGCCACCACTACACAGTGTTCACATGCCTCCCTGCCTTGTCGCCCCACTTTGTCTTGATCTGCAAGACTCAACAAAAATACTTCCTTTCTAAAGCCATCTTTCTTTTGTCCCTGATGAGATACTGACTCCTCCCATTGTTTCTGAGCCATCTTCCTTATGGTATCATTAATATTTTATTGAATTTGTTAGCTTACAAGTTGTTCTCCCCTATACTGTGGACTTGAGAGCAGGGACTTTGTATACACTGTGGCTAACCAAGTTGATTAGGGAGTCAGTCATCTGATGTTTTTATAGACCTACTACATGACACATTTTGTCTTCAGCAAACAAGAATAAAGCTAACTGAATCTCTGACCTGAAAGATCATACATTCCATGAGGAAGAAAGATTTTTATAAACACAAGTGTAAATAAACAGACTAGTTTGAGGCCTTGATACATGCTCTGCAGAAGGTAACACAGAGTAAGGCAGTAAGGCAGGAGTAACTGGGTCCTACCTTGCCTATAGTGTTTTGCTGAAGTCTCTTGGAAGAGGCAACACTTGAGTTGACATATGTTGTTGAAAAGTGGCAGGCAGTGGGGGGTACGGTGGAAAAATGTTTCAAGCAGAAGAACCATAGTGTCAATTTTCTGAGAAAGGAGTGGAATTGGATGTTTGAGCAACAGAAAGAAAGCGAGAAAGGCCAGTGTGGCTGGAGTGAATTGAAGGATGGGGAACTGGGAAGCGTAGGGAGATGAAATTGGAGAGGTAGGCAAGAGTAAAGCAAGATCATGTTGGGTCTTGAAGCTGAAGTGAAGAGTTTATTCTAAATGCAGTGAGTAGCCATCAGATGATTTAAGCACAGGAAAACTATATAATTTGCACATTAGAAAAGTCATTCTAACTGCTGAGTGTAGAACAGACTTGAGACACACCGGAGTTGTGAGTTAAGGGTATCAGTTGGAAGGTTGTTACAGTTTTCAAATAAAAGATGATGGTTGTTTGGCCCTGGGTCGTGACATTAGAAATGGTGAGAGGTAGTTAGAAGAGGGATTCAGGCACATAATATATATTCAATAAATTTTAACTGATTGACTGAAATGCATCCCAAATATGCTTCTTATCATCTATCTGTCCTTTGGCTACTCAATCTCTTCAAGGCTCAATTTCTTCATATTTGAAGATGATTATAAATTGATCTCAGCAAAACTATAAGAATTAAATAAGGTAATTTTTATAAAAGCACTTAGCAGCCAATAGGTGCTCAATCGACATTAATTTCCATTCTCCATAAGCAATTCATTTTATATGCCACCATCAGATTATTCCCTTTAAAGTAAACATTTATTAAGTTACCACTCAGCTCAAATATCTATAATAGCTTTTTATTAACTATTGAAAGAGTGGCCTTCAAGATCATTCCTGATTCCTAAATTATATTTCCAGATTTCCCTATTAGCTCTCTTCTCTCTAGCTAAATTGGATACTCATTCTTTACACTTAATTTTCTCTGGTCTACCACCTTCCTTTTTGTTGGGAATGGCCTTTCCTCAATTCTTACCATCCAAACCTTCTCTACCCCTTGAATATTACCACCCATATTATGTACAAAACTCTGTTAGGCAGTTCAGTGTATGTAAAACAAGCCTTGTTTCCTTTACACTGCAATCTCCTTATGGCATGAGTGATGTCTCACTGGATTTTATATTTCCCATTGTGCTAAGTATATAGTGACTTAGTAACTTTACCTAAAATTTTGAATAAATGAAAGAGAAAGTCAGATACAACCTAACAACATACTGAGCAATCTCTTATAGAAATTATTTAATTGGCATGAGTTTATTTGCATTTTGAGGCACTCTTTCTCCCTGAATTTTATGGGAAATTTGCAGAGCAGAGTAGCTTGAATACTTCCTCCTAAGTGGGGGGGGGGGGATCTTCTTCTACAATTACCTCCTTTTCTTATGCCATAATCTTTTGTTTTGTTTTGTTTTTTGAGAAAATACTTGCTCGATTCTATCATTCTTCACTTACTTTGTTTACCCAACAGATAGAAGACTCAACACTATCATGATTTTAATATTATGTTAAATTATTTATTATATAATCCTTCCCAGAAATAGCTATCCTTTTGGTAACTATATTAGAACAGCAAAACTTAAATTTCTTAGTGTTTGTATTTGCAACTCTGAGAAATGAAATCCATTCGCTACTCAAAAAAGTCACAACGGGGCGCAGCATGTCTCCTCCCCATATTCTTACCAATGTGGGTGGTTCATTGCTGTCAGTGAAAAGAGACTTCACTCTCAGACCAATTAGCCTAGGATGCTATTTTGGGACTGCCAATATGTGATATGACTGTCTAAATACCGTACAGCACTGTTCCCTCTGTCACTCAAAATGGCCATTTCACTCACCTTCCGTTCAATGCCTGTCAATTTTTCCCTTCATATTTTCTAATGCACCTTCCTTTACTTTCTATTTTCACTGCCACTGAACTTTTTTGTCAACTTTTAATTGGTCCATCTCTCCAGCTTTCCTACACTGCCATTCAAAAAACAAAAATCTTCTGGGAAGATAGAATTCATAGCGGAACAGGTAAGAGAGTGGCTCCTAAAGTCAAATTGCTTGGGCGTGATTCCTTTGCCTTTCCTTTTTAGCTGTGTATCCACAGACAAGTAACTTTATTTTGCTGGGCTTCAGGTTCCTCATGTGTAAAATGAAGCTGATAACAGTATCTTCCTCTTGGGGTTTTAGGAGGGTTTTATAAGAAAATATAGGTAATGTGATTATAACTGTGCCCTGCACAAAGGAGACAGTTAATAAATGTGAGCTTTTACTATCAATAATCATAGCACAGTCCTCTAAAACCCTTTCAAGTGTTCCACAAATGCCTTAAGAATCATCCTCAACCTGCATTACAAAGATTTTTCAGTATGGCATTTATTTACCTGTCTAATTATCTTCCCTTACTTCTAAATGGAATTGAAAATGTACTTCCATAAATAGTTGGTGTATTATTTAATACAAATTCTACCTTTGCAAATACCATTTTCGAAAGCTGGTAAGTTTTAGCCCTTCTTTTTCAACTATAAAAATCTTACTGTTTGCTTACATTATGACTTCCTTTTTATATGAAATATTTTGTGATGTCCCTAGTCCTCAATGATTCTTTTCTCCTTTAAAATTTGGAAGCCTATACTGTCAGTATCACTCATAGAAATCAGTGGTTAGCATCATGTACATGGCGCCTCATCTCCTACTCAAGACAGTAGAGTCTTGGAGATTTTACCCAGAGTTTGCTCTTTCACTATACTTATTTGGATGTTCTAGCCAAGGATATCTTTTGAATTATTGCTATACTGTAATCCCAAGTCTCACAATGTTGACAACCACCTAGAACCCTTAATTATAGGATGATTTTTAAGTATTCTGTTTTTGTTAACCTCCAATTGCTCATTGCATCTTATAAAGAAATAAGAATCCTGCATATCAGTTTCCAGGGTATCTGCCAGAGATAAAATGCCATTTCTAACATTTAGAAATACATTTTACAAATTGATTGAGTATTGCCAAAGCCTTTGTCCAATCTCTCATCATCCATAGTTAATGGCGATGAGCTACCACAGTCACTCTGTGTCTTATTTGGCACCTTCTCACTTCCCATCTTCTATCCAACCTCCAGTGAGACTTTCCTCACAAATCTTTTTGCAAGACTTCCCTGCTTAAAAGCCTCCCTATTATCTTCAAAAAAAGGTCAAATATCTCCTAAAAATATCCTTAGTGATCAGGCTCCTATCTGTCTCCCGGAATCTTCTGCTTAATCAACACTGAAATATTTGCCATTCCTAAAATATCTCATTCTATTTTATCCCTCCATTACTTTCTATATGCCTTTTTCTTCTGCCAGGAACAATTTTTTCTTGGCATTATAATCATAACAACTTAAACTTATCCTTCAGATATAATTCATGCTTTATTCTTCCGATAAAGATTTCAAGACATCTCCCAGACAGAACTAATTTTCTCTTCTGTGCAAATACTACAATCATATATACTCTGGTTATTCATTTAAAATTTAAAATTTCATTTAAATATAATTAATTGAATTGTATTACAATTTAATACAGTAAGTGCTATAATAGAGATCTATCTAATGTGCTCTTTTGTTCATCTGAACCACTTCATATTCTTATGACAAATAATACAGAGGTTTGAAAGAGTAAAGTTTCCAGATGTAGGAAAAGTGGACCTTGGATTCCACAAAACAGCAGCTAATTTATATTTATCACTTACTGTGTGTGAAGCGCTATCCTAAGTTCTTTATATGTCTTAACTCATTTAATCTTCACAATAATCCAGTAAGAGACATATTGACACATACTTGCAGGTGATGACACTGAAGAATAGAGGCCACTTGGAGTCACAGAAACATAGAGTGGCAGAGCCAAATTTGAACCCCCAAAACTGGGCCACAGAGTGAGGTCTCTTAACTCTCAGACTAAACTTTAGCTAATTAACCTCTCTGAAATTTTTCATAACTGAAAAAAAGAGGACAATTTCCTCATTGTGAGTATAAAATAAAATGATAATCTCCAATCTTTTTTTCTTTTCCTATAATTCACTCACTTTTAGAAGTGACATACATTAATTGATTTGCTGGTTAATAGATAAGGCCTTAACCCCCTTACTGTTACACATTTCAATCCTTAGCATTGAGAGAACAAAGGAGGCATGGTTTTTCTTTTCCTTGTTACTCTCTGCTAACATCAGGTTCTACATCTCGGCCACAGGAAGGTTAGCCTACTTTATATAATTGAGATGGAAAAGTTGAGTTTGTTGCATTTTGTTTCTGTTCAATTGATTTTGTGCAATTGCCATACAAAGTAATTCTCTGGTTGAAAAATTTATCTTTAGGGCTAACTGATTTACTATGGCACACGAGGAGTACTTAGTTATTGATAAAACGAGAAGACATAAATATGTGGCTTGATAAAAATGAAGAATAAAATATAAGTCAAATAATGTGACAATTTAATATACTTCTTAACATTGTAGCACAGAGAATAAATCTTCCTAACACAATACTAGCAGGAAATGTACATAGAAATCTTCATGTTATCATTAATTGTAAAATGTATCTTGTTCCATTAAAACTCAACATTCAAGCGGGTAAATAGGATGCAATCTCCTCAAATTTAAACTAAGCAATGTGCTTGTTGTAACGCCACCATTCAGGAATTCATACTTGTTGATAAATTCTGTGAAAATCAAAATTACATACTTGAAAGGCTAGCCGAAAATTCTGGTCAGCAAATGTGAACAAAGTATGGTGCCACCCCAGTTTTTTTGTTAACATCTGCAAGCTGAAAATTTATGTCTTAGTTAACATAATTATTCTACAGAGAAATATGTCACAAATCCCAATCAGCTGCTCCAGAACATTGATTAGCTAAATATACGTATTTAGCTTCATAAAATTAAGACTTTCAAATTCAACATTAAGGTTGCCTTGATTTTGAAAGCACAGCAGACTGTGATTCAGTGACTGTGCAAATGCGAGTGTGCGTCTGTGTGTATCCTATTACTGCATATTTTCACATTCAGTGAAAATGTATAAAAATCCACAACACATTTAAGTAGTGTTTTATTTAAATTCCAGTAACACATGCTAGGTTGTTTATATTTAAAATAATTTGATTGCATTAAAACAAAAATCCATTCATATTTGAACCTTTTTTTCTTTAAGCTGCTCTGAAATGTAGGGTGTAGTCTCAGGAAAGAAATTTAATTTACATGTGAATTTGAGCTAGTATTTGCATAATTTCCTTTCTCATTTTATTTTGAATTTAATAGTTTTCAAAACCATTAAAAAGGTATAAACACACATACATACAAACACATACATACAAATGTGATTGAGCAATTCAATTACATTGTTATTGAAAACTAGAAGGGCTTGTATTACTTTCTGTTAAACAATTTCACTTTTGCAAGATACTGTAATCTATACTCTCCAGTCACTCCCTTAGAGTAACTGGGGACTTATTGGAGAACAATGGTAATTTTTCAGGTTATGTGGATATCATTTAGATTCGATTGCTTTAGTGCTTTATCTAATATTGAATCCTCTTTTACTTAGTTTGGATGTTCATAATTTTCATACCTCTGAGATTATACATATTCTCTTGTACTCTTGTGGGGGCAGGAGGTTGATAGTATTCATAATATTAGTTAATTCAGAGACTACATCAGTCATCCATAGGTATGTAGCAAACAAGTGAAGAAGATGGGACTTAACCTCTGTTTTCTGATTCCTAATTCTGTGTTCTTTGCTCCCCAAATCTTACCAAGTCATCTTTACTATGTTTGGATTATCTTCCCCTGACATTATATCCTATCCTCCTAAGCTCTCTTTTAGTAATTGTACCAGCGAAATGATTTTGAGGTCCCAAAATGTTTAAATTCCTGGAGTATGTGTATGATAAGAAATTGAGTTTTAGAATGAAAGCAATTGTATCACTTTCTTAAAGTCCATTAATGAGAATACAGAATTTATTCATTGTCTTTCAATATTTCATTCAATACCAGATGGGTAAATTAAGTTTTATTTCTTAGAATTATTTTCCTTATAAAACTGAAAAATCATTAGAAAATAGAAGACTAAATTTAAATGATGAAGTAAAAAGTATGCTTTAAAACCCATTGTCCAGGATACTTATTATTTTAAAAGAGTAAGAGTTAACTACATTCATTTGGCCAACATTGTTGACCCACCATACTTCAACCACAGCTTGCCTTGTATTTTTAAGAACATCTTACTAGAGACTTCCTTAATATAATAAATTATCCTCAGTGAAGTAAATACTGTATTGTTAAATAATCCTGGTAATGGAAATTATAACTTAAAATTAGAATAGTAAAAATAATATAAACATAATAATAAGCAATTTAATATCATAAAATATATGACCTTGTATTGGTATATAAAATATTTATATAGCCAACTAATAATACATTCCATTGCTTCCTGGATAATTGCATCTCACTGGAGTCATTTTATTTATGAAAAAGAAAAGTTGCTATAAATTTGAAAGCAATACCTCCCCCTCAACCCAAAGTGTTTTAATGAGCTAGCCAGTGTATCAATATAAATATTTTGTAGATATTATGCATATTTTATTTTACTTTTTTACTTTGAAGCCCAATTTGTTTTAGGAACAGAGAGATACTCTAATTTTAGCTCAAAGAGCAGAATTTAAAATTTGAAACTGTTATCTGAGTAACATTGATTTTTAAAGCTTTAAAAATCAACCAGTAGTATAAGAAACAATGGAACCATCACACATTCAATCAAAACCGGGGATTACTTTGGGCTGTCTATGAATGAGTTCTGATGGGAAGACCCAGCACTTAATCCTTGCCAGCTAAGTGCAGTTCTAGTAGTTGACAAAAAAGTTTTTCTCCTGAATAAAATGCATGTGGAAAATCACAAGCACTAGGGAACGTACAGGCAGATTCAGACACGCAGCACAATCAGTGATACCCAAGTGGCCTGAAAGTATTAGTTGAGCCTCACTGAGTGCCACGTCAGGCCCTAAGGAATGACTTGAGAACGAGGGGAAACGAAGTCCAGAATATCTTTTGACATGTGTCTAATAGTACCAATGAAACTGAAGTGCCTGAAAGGCCAACATAATTAATTTGAATGTGAACATTTCTCTGAACCAATGATTCCATTTACTGTGTGGAAATGAATACACTTTACAATTTTCACTTCAGGTCAGAGGCAGTGCAGCTTGTGTTATAACTGAAAAGAGAAATACCAAAGATAAAAAAAAAAAAAAAAGAGGATGGTGCTGAAAATAAACACATTCAGCAGCCATTGTGATTCAACTTACCCAGATGTGCTTTTCATGAGATGGAGAAGGACGGATGGAAAAGAAAAGCACACAAATGTTAATGGATACATTTCAATCCAAAGAAAGCCGTGGAATAAAACAAGAGCATTATTTCAGATGTGAGAAAGCTCAGATAGGAGAAAGACATGGTGCCTTTTTTAAAAATTTCACCATGGCACAGATACTCACTGCGTCCAAAAGCATAGTCAGGCTGAGGGCAGTTCTAATAGTTGACCAATAAGTCTGTGTCTTGAGTTTGAGCCACTCTGAAACATGCATGGCCACATTTTCCCAGCCTCTAGTACATTCCAGGAAGAAATTAAGGCATCTTGGTAAAGAACATTCTTTACCTTAGGCCACTTCCGTGTTATTTTACAAATAGAAACAATAACTTATTTAATGGCATTCAGATTTTCTTATAGCCTTATAACCCCCCTGCTAGGGCTCCTTAAAAGGAACAAGAGAGGCAGCAACTTGAAGAGGAGAAAGTACTAGTTTGAGGGTCAGAAAACCTGGATTCTAGTTTTCATAAACTATTTGGTAAAAATTACTAGCAGGTTCTGACCTTCAATTTCCTCAACATAATCCCTGGCAAGAAGAAATTTGTAAAGTCTGTTCTAGGTTCATAATTTTATTATTCTAACACATGCCATAATATTAATAATAATTTTCGTAAATATGAATGTGCCAGTAATCAGAACATCAGAAAATGTAAAAGAATTCTATTACTCTTCTCCCCTTGTCACATTACTTCCTCCTCTATTTGAACTGGCAAAATAAATGTTAGGTTTATGCACATCATATCTTTGTTCATGGAAACACTTATTTGAACAGGTGTTTATAAATGTTGACTTTAGGAAAAAAAACTGCATTGGTTCACCAATATTACAGATGTCATCACAAAAACATTGAATCAGATGCAGTAAGTACCCACTTACTCCCTGGATGTAGTAGAGGCATTGGAAAAACATGGAAGTTAAATAATTCAACAAAAATTTATGGGAATATGTTTTGTAAATTTCTGTACAAGCATAATAGACTAATTATTAAAAAATAAAACTGTAATTAAAACAACTAATAAAATATATTCAACATAACAAAATATGAAGCAGAAATTCCTATTTCAGAAATTAGGCAAGTTAGAGTATGTTTTTTTATTGCACAATTATTATAAAGAAAAGATTGACGTGTAATGGAACACCCTGCACGTGCCTCCTCTAAAGGCATTCATTCAGAGAAACTGTGTTATTTGTATTAAATTGGCACTCTGAAAAGACGCATATTTTTTGGCCTTAACTCCAGAACAGCTGTGACATGCTCTTTAAATTTTCATATAAACAAAAACATAAATGTTCATAAAAATTGGCATCACAATGTTCTAAGAAATTCAAGGCATATTTTTCACATTATACATGCAACAGAAATAAAATTAAAAGCAAAATAGATCATTTTTAGCTGTTTAAAATGGTTTTCTTATCAACATACCTATGACTCTATGATGAGCTATGAGTAAAAGGGCAATTTCTGAGCTTTCCAGGAAAATTTGCAAAAACTTTTGGGACCAGTTATTACCATAGGCAAAATAATCTTTCTTAGCTTACCAGATATTTAGGAATCATTTTTCTATAAAACAATTTGATTAAATTTGCACACAGTAAAATATTAACATTCCTCAGATTTTCATTCATAATGTTTTAAAATCAAAACTTAAACCAACAAAAATGCCATAAAATATAAAATGTAAGAGAAATTATAAAAATAAACAGGAAGAACAAATTTAAAAGGTATTACTCAAAAAGCATATCTCAACATTCTAATAACTTTGTATTATTAACTTGTATAAGTTGTCTGTTTTCTCATAGTTTTTATGAAATTTCTTATCTTCCATAGTCAACAAATTTAAGAGCAATATTGAGCAGTTATTTCACTTTAGAATATTAAGAATGTCAGCTCATGACTGTCAAACAAGTATGTTCTTCAAAGGACAAAAATCTATAGTCAAAAACGACTCAGATTTTTGTGGTAATATACTCTAAACTTCATATAGGAAGTAATAGATATGTTTGTAGAGAAGGTGTTTTTCCTGGATAAAGTATTTAATTTTTCTTCTTTAATAACAAATACGTTCTTTTCTATAGATAGTGATTTATAGTAACATAACCTCATTATTCTTTTTCTCTCCATTGCAGAGTGTCAAGGCTATGGCAATAGATTCTGTTAAGAATAAATGCTCTTCAGTTAAAGTTATTATCTTACAGTTATTCACTGTAAATAAGAATCAAACAAGTTTTAATCGACATAGAAAATAGCAGGTTTTGTTACCAAGTAATGAATAAAATCAAATCCAACTATTAGCATAATGTTTTTCTTGGGAACATCAGCATACGTCCCGACAGGAAAAGAACAAATTACCCGCTGATATATGTCTTATAGCCCAAAATGAAGGCCTTAAACTTTTCAGTTGTCTCTCTGTATTCTGCCAGATCTCCTGGGTTTAAAACTTCAAATAAGAAACAATTCACTAAATGAGCTTCCTATGTAGAATATAATTGCCTTCTGCTTCTTAAGGTTCAAGTTGGTGACTCAAAAATATTTTTAAATCAAATATTAACACCATGTTGAGTATTGAATGGGTGGTAACCAGAATAAAAAGGTGAAATAAAGAAAGGATTTCTTTTAATAGGTGAAATTTGAGAATATTTAAATGCTGTTGGGAAAGAAGAAGATGAGAGCAGAGGTTGAAAAATATAAGAACAAGGAGATATCAGCACAGAATGACTAAGGAAATGAGAAGGAGTGATCTTGAGTAAAAACAGAGTAGTCTGGTTTTCTGTACTAAGACAGGATGGACAAGTGTTAGCGTGTTTTTGGTATCAAATAGTTCAGGGCACTTGGATGGTTTCTTTCTTCTCCTTCCAAGGAAGGATATAAAAGCTCATCAGCAGAAGATACAGGTTTGAGGGCGGTGGAGGGCTCTCACAAGAGTTGTAGAGAGTAGAAAGAACACTGGCGAGGGAAATGTATTGGGATCACTGGGCAGTGAATGTCTGAATGAAATCAGTTCAAATTTCCCTGCTATAATTTTTACCATCAACACAGATATGCCCAAGTGTTCACATGGAGAAAGAAAATTCACTGGTGGCTGTGGTTATAACACGTAGATGTGACAACATACAAGTGGAGTAAAGAAATTTAGGAGTTTTTGAGTGTGTTGAAATTACGGACATAGAATCTAAGGTAAATAAGGAAGAGAGGACAGAAAGGGGATAATGCACTGCAAAAGGATAGTGGTTAAAAAAAGATGACAGCGGGAAAAGTCAATCATGCAAGCTAAAAGGAGAGAAGACTGTGGTTAGGAAGGTGTGAGATGCTTGAGTTAGTAAATTCGGAAGAAGAATGATTTAGAGTGATGACATGATTTAGAATACGACTATGGGAGTGTCTGACTTGGAGTAAAGAATAACACAGGAAGTGATGAAGCCATAAAACTAAAAGGTTAGTTTGTGAATGAGTGACAGGAATTGCTTAAAATGGGTATGACAGGAATTGCTTAAAATTTCTGCTTACAGATAGATGATGGGATATATAAAAATAAATAGCCAAGCACATTTTTAGTGATCTTTATAAATGAAAGAAAATGGCTCTAAGTTTTAAGTGTGGTTCATCATCACACTACAAATAATTTTCTTTAAGTTAATATTGACTTCTAATAACTAAAGTACTTAAGACTCCTTAAAAGTGGTTAAGAAATCTTTATTCCTCTAAGATATGGTTATTCATTTGCCTAGCAAACCTAACACAGTCAAGACCCAAATTAAAAATTTGATTACATAGAATTTGAACTAAAGACATTTAATTTTATGTTTGTGTGTCTGTGTGCACAAAAATACATACTATACACACACACACATATACATACTTCTTTAAATAAAAAGTCTTTTTGTATCAAAACTTTTTTTGTTTTCTGTAAAATCCTAGTAAGGTGATATAGATAATTACTGCCCTTCTTAGAAATGTGGAAACAAGGAAAAGAAACTGGCTTCACAAAAGGCTAATTTGAAGTAATTATGGGAAGAAACCATACCTTCCATGACCTTATGAAAAATACTACACAGAGCTTATATAAGTTTCTATAGTCTTGGGAACAAATGTGTAGAATTTTTCTAGATTAAGATGCCAGCATTATATTGAAATATATCTTAATTCGTGATTTTTTCTTTTAAGAAGAAACTTAACTAGTCTTGCTATTAGACACTATCTTCTAAGTTTTACTGAAATTAATAATTTAGATTGGCTCAAGCACATATTTAAATTTCTTATATGGCTTATTTATTAATGAACATTACTACTGTTGTATCAAACTTTGGAATATTATGTGTAGCTAATTATATCAGAAAAAGGCAATTTTATAACACAGCTATATCTTATGTTTTGAAATTACCTGTCCACTCCCACCCTGACCCACTCTTTAAAAAGATGCTTTGCCGGGCCCGGTGGCTCACGCCTGTAATCCTAGCACTCTGGGAGGCCAAGGCGAGCGGATCACTCAAGGTCAGGAGTTCAAAACCAGCCTAAGCAAGAGTTAGACTCCCATCTCTACTAAAAATAGAAAGCAATTAATTGGCCAACTAAAAGTATATATAGAAAAAATTAGCCAGGCATGGTGGTGTATGCCTGTAGTCCCAGCTACTCGGAGGCTGAGACAGAAGGATTGCTTGAGCCCAGGAGTTTGAGGTTACTGTAAGTTAGGCTGATGCCACGGCACTCTAGCCTGGGCAACAGAGTGAGACTTTGTCTCAAAGAAAAAAAGATGCTTGACTTGAACATACTTGTTGCTCATTTTGAAGGATAGGGTAGGAGCACATAAGAAACTAATTACTCTCTAGGGGAAAAATATGCTACTCTATAAAGAGAGTGAGGGATTCTTTATTTACTCCCTATACAGACCATAAAAAATCCCTATACAGACCATAAAAAATTATACAGGGTATTCAAGGTCTGGTTGAGAATGGACTATATACTCTTTAAATCATGGCCATACTCTGAGATCCTAAATAATTCATTGGAAAACTGTGCTCTGGAGATCCACATTTTTGTATACATTTTGTATACCACAGTGCCTGGAAATCTATGCTTCTTCATGTATGGAAGGAAATAGCAGTTTTTACTGCAAAGGCTTTGTGGAAAAGAAAAGAGATAATGTATGTATAACGCATAGAACTGTGTCTTGCCTAGCACATTGCAACTGATCAGTATTATTATTTTATAGGTATTACACATAAAGCAGATACTATTATTGCTACACAAAAGATGAGGAAAATGGAACAGAATATATGCACATAAGGAGACAGGAGTAATCATAAACATGAAATTGATAATAGGTATATTAAGACCATGAAGTGCAAAATGGAAAGTAGAGAGAGATAAAGCTGGTGAGATAAATGGGAACCCGATCATAAAGGGATTTATGAGCTATATAAAGGCAGTTGAAATTTATCCTAGGGGTGCTAGAAAATGATTGAGGGGTTTTAGGCAGGTTCAGAAATGAGATTTAGATAGCTCTCTTTAGCTAAAGCATGAAGAATGAATTATAGGAACGCCAGACTAGAAGTAGAGAGACCATTGTAATATAATGGCCTGAGCTGGAAAGAAGAAAATCAATATATTTGAGAGATTTTTAAAAAAGATGTAACTGACTGGACTTGGTGATAGTAGATGGGTGCGTATAGAGGAAGAATTAGGAGAAGGAAAAACAGGGCAAAGAGGAAGCCCAGGTTTCAGGTTCGATCATTGAGGTAAAGATCACTGCCCTAATTCCTATCCCATTTTTTCAGGGTTTTTTCTTCATTCTAGCTCTTTCGTTACCCAGCTTCTATTCATGCATTCAATTATCCAAAAAATGTACTTTGAATACTTACAATATGCCAGGGTGAGTGTGTCAAAATTCAAATATTCTCCTGAGTCCAGTTCTCTTCTGAATTATACAGAGAATCACAAAAATCTCAGGGCAGAGACAATTTAAAGAGCATGTAGTTCAATCTCTCAGCTGAAAGTTGAATTCCCCAGATAGTAATCCTGTCATGTATGTATGCTTGGCAGGTCTACCTTGGACATGAACATGAGGAACAACTCCCTTTCCATTTGGTCAGTTCTTTCTTCCCACATCTGTGATTGCTAACAGTTCTCACTTAGGATTAGCTTAAATGTATCTGTAACAAGTTCTGATGCTTTGCCCAGTGTCTTATTAGGAGGCCATAAAGAATATGTTTGATTGTTCTTTCTCTTGGCAGCCACAGTCGACATATTTCTAATATCATATTATTCTATATCTTTGTTCTCCACACTACATATATTTCTAATTATTTCTAACAGTCCTTGAAGATGTGGCTTTGTGTCATCTCACTATTCTGGTCATGGTCCTCTAAATGTGTGCTGGTTTTAATCCATCCACTTCAAGCATATTTCCCAGAATTGAATAAAATAGCTAGCTATGATCTGGTCAGTATAGAAAATCTCAACCCTATTAATGCTTTTATGGATATTAAAAACATTAAATTCTTTGTCAGACATTGTTCATTTTCCTACCTTGCAGAAACTTATTTCTTAGGAGCTTCAGTTAAATTTCATATGTACACAATTTGTAAGTATAGTACTGAAATTGGCTGCAGGATTATATAAAATGCTCCTATCAAATTTCATCTTGTTAGATTTGGATGCTTTTGTAAAAGTCTTCCTTAAACAAAATTCTTTATTTAAAAACTTAACTATGCCTTCTAGCTTCATACTTTGACAAAATCGGATGTCCTATTTAAATCATTTGTGCAGAGGCTGGGTATGCTACCTTCTGTTTGGCTCAGTCATCATCAATTCATTTGTTAAACCCCAGTGGTTATTTGTCTTTAGCTTGGAGAATATCTTTTAATAAGAACATTAGGTTGCTTTTATGCTTGTGGCACTTGTTTCATTCTCTTCAAAGACCAACAACTTACAGAAGTGAT
>CAUYRT010079660.1:0-13426 GCA_963574885.1 Lepilemur ruficaudatus | reverse complement strand
TCACAGCAACCTCAAACTCCTGGGTTTAAGTGATTCTCCTGCCTCAGCCTCTCAGGCAGCTGGGACTACAGGCATGAGCTACCACACCCAGCTAATTTTCTTTTTCTTTTCTTTCTTTCTTTCCTTCCTTCCTTCCTTCCTTCCTTCCTTCTTTCTTTCTCTTTCTTTCTTTCTTTCTTTCTTTCTTTCTTTCTTTCTTTCTTTCTTTCTTTCTTTCTTTCTTTCTTTCTTTCTTTCTTTTTTTTAATTTTTAGTAGAGATGGGGTCTTGCTCTTGCTCAGGCTGATCTAGAACTCCAGACCTCAAGAGATCCTCCCACCTGGGCCTCCTAGAGTGCTAGTATTGCAGTCATGAGCCACCATACCCAGCCACAATAACAAGAAGATTTTTTAATGTTAGGAAACAAAGTAATGTTAACTCAGTATATTAAGAATTTAAAAGAAAAAGAAATGGTTAATGTCATATCAATAGATACAAAAAAAAAGCTGTTCTCTAAAATTCAGTGTTCAATTCATGATAGAACCTTTTAATAAAGTAGAAATAAGAACAAATTTCCTTACCCTGATAAGAATAGTTTCAGAAAGCTGTATGTTGGAGAATGTTAATTGATTTTAAGATTGCTTTTGTACTCAATGAACCATGTACATCTTTTTATAACAATAAGTATTTGAAATATTTTTAAAAAATCAAGAACAAGAAAATAATACCTGTTATAACTTCTTGATGCACTCTGGAAGTAAAAGGAGGTAATGTATTTTTAAAAAGTAAAGAAAAGGAAACCATTAATATTTAAGAATTACATTATTTTCTACTTGGAAAATATAAGATAATGCACAGATAAATTCTTGGGATTAATAAGAGATGAACAATTTTATTTTCTTGGATAAAAATCAATGGAAACAGACAATTACATTTTATGCACTGATACAAGCACTGTAACTCAATTTTAAAAATCTTGTTTGCATAATTACAAAATTATAATCTATAAATAATCTAACAAAATATGTGCAAGACTTTCCTGAGAACAAATAATATAATTGTAGAACATAGTATCACAAATATATCTATTTTTTCCATATTGCTTTATAGATGCAATGCAATTCATTCAAAATCCAAATCAAATTGTGTGTGTGTGTGTGTGTGTGTGTGTTTAAACACTGACAAGCTGAGACTAAAACATAATTTGATATGTAAAACTTGATATATGACAGTGGTGTCACTGCATATCATTGCAGAAAGGCAGACATTTTACTAGTGATGATGGTAAATTGATTAGCTTACAGGAGAGAGAGAAGAAAAACCTGCATCTCTATCTCTTACCATCACAATATAACCAGATTCAGAGTAATTAAAATCTTAAATGATAACGAGAAAAATGTAAAGCATTTCAATGAGGTGTCATTGAGTGTTTAAGGATGTTGTCCAAGATCATAGAAAACAAACAAAATGTCTTAGTGCTAGAATGTAAAACTTACAATATGTTAGGCAAAAAAGAGTACAGTGCTTAAATATATATATATATGTATATATAATCCTTAATATGCACAAACTGCTTTAAGATCTGCCAAATGGTATCCCAAGAATGGAAAAATAAGTACCACATGTACTCACCAGCAAATTGGTTTCACTGATCAACACCTAAGTGCACATATAGGAATAACATTTATCCTATTGGATGGCAGATGGGAGGGGGGGAGAGGGGATGGGTATATACATACATAATGAGTGCGATGCGCACCGTCTGGGGCATGGACACCCTTGAAACTCTGACTCCCTGGGGGAAGGGGGGGCAAGGCAACATACTTAACCTAAACACTTGTACTCCCATAGTATGCTGAAATAAATTTAAAAAAAAGAATTAAGAAGAATAAAAACAGGCTATATAAAAAAAAAAGGTCTGCTAAACAGTCTACATTAGTGCCCCTAATTCATATATTAATAGAACTACTTTTTTTTTTTTCTATTTCAAGGCTTTGTAGCTCTGTATATTATTTCCTCTACCTGGGATATCCTTGTTTGGTTTTGTTCTTTGTCTTATAAAGCCCAATCAACAGTCAATAATAGGCAATGATATTTCTTCATCTGTGAGGTCTCACATGCCGTGATCACTCCAGAAGAGCTTTGGCTATGTCTTCACCTGTATTCTCATGGCCTCTTTGCACATTTTTTTGTAACCTTACTTGTCTCCTAAATGTATCACCTCCATAAGAACAGATATTATCTGTTTATTTCTATATTTCTAATGCAAAATGAAATTCTTAATATGAAATTTTCAATAAATTTTAAATTTTTATTAGTTGAATCAATGACAAGAAGCTGAATCGAGGTTTTTTTAAATTTCCGGTTAGCCAAGTAGATGAATGATGGTACCATTAAACAATATAATGAATGTAAAGTGGAAGTACATATTTTGGGATTGAAGATTGTGTGTTAATTTGATTTTTTTTTTTTTTTGAGATTGAGACTCAGTGGTGATGAATAAAGTCTGGCAACTAAACATATGTGTTCATTAGTTAGTACAGATGTCCAAATGCCAGGTAGATAATTGGAGGGAATCAACATGTTGTCATTAACAAAAGCTATGCGAGTAAATGATTTCAGTAATAGAAAATGCCAACCTAAAAGAAAAATGATGATCCATTGAAGAAACTGCTCAACACCATTTTTATGGGATGTGCAGGGAGACATGAGACGGAAAAATCTTAAATATATGAGAAGAGGAGAGTCAGGAAAGATTGAGTCACAGAGTTTTCTCAGTATGAGTTTCCCAGAGAAAGAATTAGCTGTGAACATCAAATATAGCAGAAAGAGCAAATAAATGAGTTTGGAGTTTGCTATTAGGAGTGTCATCAGAGGAAAGTAGATGTAAATACAGGAAGCACATTGCTGCCCACTGAAAGTGAATAGAAGATGAGAAAAGGGAGGTAATAGCCAGTGTTTACCACCTTTGAGCATTTGAATGACCCATGTATTTCCTACTTTGGGCTTTCTTGATCCTTTTTTGTGGATACAGTTTTCTATCAGGCATCACTCTCCTTCTGTCTGAAGAAGTTGCTGGAAGTTGCTTTTTCCTAATCATATGGGTTTTTATCCTGGGGATGTGTAGTTTGGTATTATTATTATTAATAAAGACTCAAGAAGACCCTTACTATGGTTTCCTGAGCTTTTTCTACATGTAGATTACATCTCTCATATGATCTACACTGGAATTTTCTAGCCACTTTGATATCCCACACTTCAACATATCTCTATTCTACTGAGCCAGATTTCTGGACTCTGTTTGGGAACCCATGGTGAATCATAGTCTTGAAATGGGATCTATGCCAAAACCCTAGGAAATGATATTTTTCACCTCATTTATTTTCCTTTCCTCAGGGACCATGGTAGTTTTTTGAAAATACTTTTTCATTATTTGTTTTTTGTTGTTTATACCATAAGTGTAATTGCAGCTATATTCCTCACTCCTTGCCAAAAGAAAAAGTACCTTCAAAAATGTGATTGCGAAATGAGTGAGAAATGTACAGTAAAATTTTTCAAGGGATGTAGTATTTATAAAAGAAATTCTATTCAACAATGGGAGAGACAATGTTGATTCAAGGAGAATTATTTTTTTTTTCGTAAAGCAGCTATTGATAATACATTAATGAAAAGCGGATATTATTGAAGCAGCATTACTTAGTAACCTATATAGAGTTTCTCTGTTGGTTTTACACATACATTTCCCAAATTAGCATTAGGAAAATGTAGCACAGAAACCAGAACAAATTTAGTTTAGCAAAGTGTTTATTTTGACCAGTTTGACGACTATGTGTCATGGTGTCTTCTTGTTTGCAATGAATCTGCCAGTAGTCTTTTGAGCTTCTTGTACCTGGATATCTAGATTTTTAGTAAGGCCTGGGAAATTTTCCTCCATTATGTCCACTAATAGTTTATCCATTCAACCCTTGTGTATTCCCTTCTTCACCCTCAGGGATACCTATAATTCTCATGCTAGGCTCCCACATTTCTTGTAGGCTTTGCTCTTTTCTCTTAGTTCTCTGCTCTATCTCTGTGACTGACTTGTGTCATTAAAAGGTGTTATCTTCAATCCATCAGATTCTTTCTTCTGTTTGGTGTACCCTATTCTTGAAGCTCTCCACTGTGTTTTGGAATTCCTTGAATAAATTCTTCATTTCCAGAAGTTCTGTTTGATTTTTCTTTAATATTTTAATTTCTTAGTGAATTTTTCTTCCAAGTCCTGGATTTGTTTGTGTGTGTGTGTGTTTTCTTTGTGTTGTGTACCCATTTTCTCTTGCATATCATTGTGTTTTCTTACAACCCATGTTGGAAATTCTTCTGTCATGTCAGTGTACTGAATTTTGTTGGTATCCATTGCTAGAGAGCTGATGTTCCCCTTCAGGGGCGTCCTTGCAGTTTGAGTCTTCATGCTTCCAGGGTTCTTTGCTGATTCCTTCCCATCTGGAGCAGCTGTTGCTTCTTATCTTTGGATTTTTATTTAGATAATGACATGCCTAGTTTAGTGTCTGAGCCAGTAGGTGGGGCTTGTGGGTGAGAATCAACCACACCCCATATGATGAGTCAACAAATGCTGTAAAAGGGCTTCATATTGACCTTCCTGTCAGTATATGGTGCTTGCCCAGAGAAGCAAGCTGCAATGTTGTTTTAGGATCCTGTAACCAGCACTCTTTCCTCTGAAGAGTCACTCTAGTGCCTCAGATGGTTCTGGGGCCCTGGGACTTCCAGATGTGTCCTTATTCTCCACCTCAGCAGGGGCAAATGGGGAGTGGGGCTGGATTGGGTGAAAATTCCCTCAAGTTTCACAAATGTTTGCAGCAGAGGTCAAAGGTCTGTTCCCTTCCTCTGAGCAAAGTTGCTGGGGGAGGGAGGGCTGAAATGGCCCCACTCAACCAGAAAGTCTGCATGTGGAGGTGGGCCTCTCTGTCTGGGACCTGCAGTCTGGTACTCTGCAGCAGACATCACTCCTTTCCACCCTCCCCTTTCTCATGGTTTCTCCCAGGCCTCTGCCAGCAGGCAGGACCTGAAGCCAGCTGCACTCTCCCTGACTGTGATGTGAGCCCAGAGCTTCCCTGCCCAGGAACACAGCCCCTCCCATGGGGGGAAAATTTGTTGGCTTTCTCTGCTAGAGAACTAATATTCTAATGCTTACTATAACTGTATTCTCTGTGTGATCCCTAATATATTGTGAAGGATAATATGGGCGTGAAGTATAAGACCAGATTCCAGTCTAAATTGTCACTGAGAAATAAAACCGTTGTTAATTTCAATTTGGAAAACATGAAAGTCCTAATTAGAAAAAAGTTAATTGCTACAGTACATTATGAATGTTTAAGTTATATTAAACATTCACATATTTCAGAGAAAGAAAACAATGTAAATGTCAATGCATAGATTTAAATTGTGTGGAAGCACAATGCTAGCATTTTTCAGAAATGACAAAAGCAGCTGTGAATATCCCTGTGATATGTTCCTAATTTGCATTTAAAAATGGTCTGTATATCTTCATTAGTTACTAAAAGGAATATTTAAATATTCTCTATAATTACAGAATTAATGATACTTGAAAAATAGAAAATACGAAAGAAGGAATACTTTTAAAATAATCAGAATCTGGAACAAAACATTCATTTTTAATATGTAAGACAGTGCAATTCACATTTAAAAATTTAATTTAAAAATACCAATTGAGCATTAACCATATATTGAAGAAGAGAATAAATACAAAGGTAAATAAAAAGCCTTCTGTAGAAGCTCTCAATCCAATGAAGAAGACAGGCACCGATAAGTTACTACATGAGTAAACTTGTATAGATTCTTAAATTCTGTGATGTTCACTCTCTCCATCTATAAGATAGTAACAATAACATTTTTATAACATTATTTTGAGTCTTAAGTATAATTTATTTAAAGCATTTTGTACATCTGCCATATTTATGCAACAAGGTTTTATCACAAAGTACCCTGTACGTGTGAATGTTTCTCTCCCTCTGGCACTTTAGGTCAATCCCACCCATTCTTTGCTAATTAATTCATACATCACAATATTGTGTTGTGTTTAGCCAAGGTAAAAGTCATCCTTTTCTTTGTCCAAAGGCACTATGGGGTCACTAAGTGAAGCACGTGTGGATCTAAAGATAGCAAGATATCTAAGTGTGCTTGTGGGCTGGTACCTCTGCCTTTGTCACTAGAGCAGGAGTGTTGATTTAAGGCAGCCATAATCTAAGAAAGATCTAGATACATGCTTTGCCAATCCAGATTTGTTTTTTGTTTCTTTTTAAAACTCTTCCCAAACTAAATAAGATTGATAGTTGGGTCAGGAAGAAAGATTTAAAGGGGAAATTTTGACTGGACTTAAAGGAATGGAGGCACCGGGATCTTGAAAAAGGGAATGAAAAAAAAAAAAAAAAACTTCAATCTGGAAGCATAAGAAATGGTTGAGAACCACAACCAAACTGCTGATGGGGTGTAGGAAATGCTACTCCAAAATATGGCACCTTGGAAAATGAGAAAATAGTGGAAGCAAGAAGGCCACACTCACCTTCCTATCACACTTCTTCCCTGTAGAAGGCCATAAAACCTGGGAAAGTTACTCTCTGACCTTCTCCTTCCCTTCCCCCTTGAAGGCCCTCATGTGACAGGTGTCCTGCCTATACCTAGAGAAAAGAAATAAAGACACTGAGACACAAAGAAGAATCTGAACAGAGGCCTTGCTAAGTTCCCCTAGTTTATTACAATTAGTTCATACCCACTTTTGTCCAATCATACTGCCACACAACTATCTACTTTTCACCAAAATAAGCATGATAATACACAGTTTTTCCTGTTTCTTTGGGTCTTCATTTCTGAAGGCTCCTATAAACTTATTTTAGATAAATTTATAGGCTTATCTCTCGTTAATCTGTCCCTGTTGTGGGGGTCTCCACTATGAAACTTGCCGTGGGTCAGGAAAAGATACTATTTCTCCCCTACACTGCCTTGAATAAGAATCACAGTTTTCAGAAAAATCTTGAGATCCTTGTCAATATTCCCTAAAAACAAGTTAGTAAATATGCAATAAAGAAAAATCATGCCTCTTGAACAAGGAAGGACTAATCAAAGTGATTTGGGAATTTCTTCTGAAATAGAGCAAACTCAACAGCGATTCACTAACATGGCAAAACAATTTACCTTAATTATCCTCTAAGAACTAAAATAGTGTCTCCTTCCAATTTTTGATAACTGTAACTCAGTTTTAGCAGTGGTCATTATGTTTTTAATATATTAAAATCTTTCTCTTTCTTTAGCACTTATGACACAAAAGTAATAAAGTTAAAATGAAAGCAGTTTTGATTAAAAGCATTTTGCTTTATGTTAATAAGTGTAATGGATAGCTCTGACCTTTAAAGTATAAAACACATTCATGAATCAGCTAACAGTAGGTCATCTGGCAAACATAAGTCCTACTCCAGTTTATAAAGCAGAAACAGTTAACAAACATAGTTTTGATGGCTAATTAAATATTTCACAGTATAGAAATAAAACATTTTCTTATTCTATTAAAATGTCATACTTTACTTACTTGATGAGGTCACAAGAACAAGCTTCTCACATGTGCATATTAATTATAAAGTATAAACATAAATACAAAATATTTTTCCAGAGGTTTGGTATAAACAGTTGCTATTTTTAATGTGTTTGTATTTTAAGGGATGGTTGTGAATAACACCACTTTTATTAAGTTAAGTGTCCATATCTCTGTCAAATATTTAAATTGGTTAAAAAAAACTTTAATGAGTAAGTTGTAGTTTGGCCTTTCTGTGGAAAATGAATAGACGGTATTATTTTGAGATTTATTAAACAAGTGCACCTTTTATATAAATCTAGCTTTTAATTTTCTAAACATGCTCATTTAAATTGACTAAATGCAAATAAATCATTTTGTTTATTTATAATTATTTATAATTTTATGTACCAATTTTCCAAATAAAGATTTTCAATTAAAACAATCTTCTTGAATGTACACCAATTACTTCTTTTTCCTAGAAGTAATCACATAGAATTTTCATTCCATGCTACTAATCATATATTTTCCAAAAGTACAGAAAGATGATTCTCTATTTGGTGACTCATAACAAATTAGAACTAATGAATTTACCTGTTTGTCTATGATGGGTTTTCCTCAATATTTGATTTGTTTATTATCTGTAGATTTGCTATGAATTGTCACTATAACAGTATAGCTTATTTATAAAACCAATTTGGTAAATAGCACTCAAAAAGGAAATAGTCATTATTTTTAAAGTATAAATAAAAGGAAATAAATATAAAATATGTACAAATTATTAAAAATAATTACTATAGGGATAACTTAAAGACTATTATTAAAAGTGTAGTTCTGAATTAATAATGTGAAGAAGAGACAATGATCTGATGTGTCCAGTTTTACAATCCTCTTCAATGCAGGACTTGGTTATTAGCACCTGGCCTACAAGCTTGCTGTTCAACTTTGCTATGAAACCAGATGGATAAAAATGTAACCCGAGTCTAATCCATTATCTCTATCATTGCCAGGCTCCACTTGAAGAAAAGCACCATCGCTGGGCATCAGCCAGCAGTTCACTGAAGGGAGTATTAATGAGACTGACAGGAAGCAGGCAGTTATTTCTCTAGAGGGTGAAGTGTTACAAACTAGTGACCATGAAGAAGTTAAAGAAAAAGACAAATGGGACTGTTCTCTTTCTGGCTGAGAGCATATCTTATTGAGAACAATTCTTTAGGAGAAGTCAGAGTTCTGCTTTGACAAATACTGGCTAGGAAGGTCTCAGTTTGATCTCTGCCTTATTTCAAGGGTAGACATCAAAACACTCTTAATGAAGAGGCTTTAGCCTCCTCAAGTGAAGAGGGGCTCAGGGAATTAAGAATTTTGAAGCCATATATTTTGATATCATTTATTTTGAAGCCATATATTTTGATACCATTTTTCTAACTTTCATTTATACCTCATAGCTCACAGATAAAGATCTTGAGGCAGAAGTTACTTAACTTGCCCAAATAGCAACTAAATTTAAGACCAGAGACAAGTCTGGAATTTATTCCATCTAAGTTCCAATCCAAAGCTCTTTCTCCTCTACTTTCTTTCCATAGGTTTCCTATATCATCTATGTCAAGTACCCTGTCATACTGGCAGAGATACAGACTCTTGCAAGACTGATTAAATGTGAAAGCTTTCAGAGCTTAGATATGTTTGTAATACTGACAATGATTTTAATAGCTACATTTTATTAAATTCATGACAGAAACATTGTATACTTTCATCAAATTCATTATCACTTTTCCTTTTTACAGATAATTGGGAGGTAGAAATTCTTCCTTCTTTCTCAATCCAGAGGCCATAATATTAATCATTGCTTCAATCAATAAGTAAAAATGAATACAAAATTTTCATTAATTTGTACCTTTTATATAGAATTAACTCAACTCTAATAATTTGTTTATTAAAATCACTTGTCTTCTTTGTAAGTAAGCAGATTGATGTCAATAAATAATACTGTCTTTTGTTTTTTTATATCTAAAAGTTTAAAAAACTTATAAAAAATCATGTTTTTTGAGTATATTTACATATAAATATAAATTGAATTAAATTAGAAAATTTTATATCATATAATATTATCTATCAAAGTAGAATGAAAGAACACATTAAAAATAGATGGTTGATTTTAGCTAATATAGCTAAATGAGAATAAATTTGTTAGTTGTGATATGTATGGATGTGCTTTTATTTTAAAGATTTATTTAAATTTGATCATATACTAAATGAGTTATTAAATTAAAAATCATAAGTTGCCTTTATTTTATTTTTGTCTTAATAAGAAGACATCTACACTTGAATGTTTATAGCAATACAATTCACAATTGCAAACATGTAGAAACAACCCAAGTGCCTATCAATCCATGAGTGGATTAATAAAATGTGGTATATGTATACCATGGAGTACTGCTCAGCCATTAACAAATGAGGAACTAATTAATACCTCCTGTATTAACCTGGATAGAGCTGGAGCCCATTCTCCTAAGTATCACAAGAATGGAAAAAGAAACAACACAAGTACTCAGCATCAAATTGGTACTAATCAATCATAATTTATGCGCACATATGGAAGCAACATTCATAGAGTATTGGGCAAGCGAGAGGGGGAATGAGGGGATGGATAAACTCACACCTAATGGGTGCGGTATGTGTTGTCTGGCGGAGGGCACGCTTGTAGCTTTGACTTAGGAGGTGCAAAGGCAATTTATGTAACCAAAGTGTTTTTACCCCCATAATTCTCTGAAATAAAAAGAAAGAATGATACTGAAATACACTAAGAAATATAAAATGATTGAATATAAAAAATATAAAATGATTGAAGTAACCTTATCAATATTAATGCTTTTCTACATTTAATATAAAGAGATCATTTTATATTTAAGAGTAAATCTCTTCTTAACAAAAGTAATAATTCTATATAAACACACAGAGTATTTGGAAAATAGAGATTTCTAGTAAAAGGGTAAAAAAGCATATTGCTCTTAGAATGGGAAGAAAGAAAATTTATGTGGAGAATTATTAAAACTTATTAACCATAGCTTTGAAAGAACTAATCAGACCTGTAGTAACACCCTCAAACTGATTTTTTTTCTAGAACAAACACTTTAGGTCCTGGTTGAACAGACTTAATTCTTATTTTCTCTTAAAGTTTTAATACAATATAGCCTAACTTCCATTGTGAGGAATTTACTCTAAAATTTTGCAGCAGCATAAGTTTTAAAAGGGTAAGGATTAAACAGTTGGACTTCTACTGATATTTTTCCTTAAGAAAATAAAATCTAAATTTTAGAAAATCTAAATTGTGACATTTATGTTAGAGCAACCTTATTTATATAGAATAATGAATCATTTCAATGACATGAGGTAATTCAGTACATTATTCATTTATGAACAAATGGTTCTAAGCATTTTTGAAGTGTCCATTCTATAAAAGTTTAATTATATAAGCTTCTTCAGAGATGTATAATTTCCAAAGTGTTCTATCTCAAGTGATTTCTGATGTAACATTATTGATTACAGTTAAACATTATTCCAAACCAGAATTGTATGCATGAGATTTTTTATAAATATGAAGAGATAGAATTTTAAGATCATTAAAACACTTTACATGTGCTTAGCTACTTACGATTGCTTATCATTCTTCACTTCTCAAATATATAGTTAAATGCTAATGCATAACAATGGCACAGCTCTAAAATATTTAACAGAGCAAATGCCATGGGTACTTACAGTACAGCTTTCGACAGTTTCAAAGAAATTTTGACATTCAAATAATAATCTTTGTACAAAGTATATTGTGGCCCATTGAAGTAAAAGAATCTTGTGATCTCCCTGAAGAAAATTAGCAGAGTTAATGACTATTTCTGGGTCTTATGTTTTTATTTATTCACAAATCACTTGTTTAATCTGAATTTGATTATTAATGCTGCCCAGATATATTGGATGACATGTAGTTGGATTAACTAATTAATTATTAACTTCATAAACTTATATTCTTTGCACCAATTTCATTTGGCAGATTAATTATAAAATAGGCTTGTGCTTTTATGAGATCTTTAAATGCATTGATTTATTGAATTATGGACGTATTGATGTATCAAATTCTTGAAATGTATAGGTTGGTTTATTGTGCTTCAGCACTATTGTTTGAATTGAAATGGCCAGTTCTCTTGATCAGAAGACACACTTAACAGGCCAGAATATGTACATTTGGCACAGATTCATGCATACAATTAATAAGCAAATCATATGTAAAATGATTGTATTTTTATTTATTTATAAATTGACAAATCTGTCACCAGGCACAAAAAGATGTGTGTCATTTAAACTGTAAAGCCACAACAAAAATATGGCATGGCTTTTCAAACCATCAATTAATTTAAATATTTTAAGAAAAAAATAATTTAATGTCAATTGATAATGTGGAAGAAATGATCGATTTTAAAGATCAGTATTTGGAAAATATAGACAAATTTCATCAATGGATGTTGAATTGAGTTAAAGTTTGATATGTGATAACATGCATACTCATAAAGTATCACCCCTAATATAATTTTAATTACATAGAAAAGAAAGAGTAACTCTGTAGTGGAGAAAATTGTCATAAACTACACTAATTAAGTAATCAAAGTTAACGTCCAGTAATAAGACAAACCAACATCAAAACCTCCCTAATATAAAACACTAAACAGAATACAGCATCACTTCTGCCATATGCTTGCCAAAAAATACATAACTTTAATAAAATCATGAGGAAGCAATCGACTAACACAATGTGGAACATTTTACAAAGTAATGAGCTATGGTAAACAAAAAAGATAAAAGTTGGTAAAGAAAATGAGAGTGTGAGATTTTCCCAGATTTTAAGAGAATAAAGAGACAAAAGGGCTGGATACAATATGTTATTCAGGGTTTTTTGAATACAGGGTTTATTTTAGTGGGGTTTTTTTAGGTGGGAGGTTGTTTGTTTTGTTATAAAGGACACTAATGAGACCATTGGGAAATATGAAAAAAGAGTCTGTAGAATAGTTAATAATATGAGGTTAATATTAATGTCATTTTGATAATTACAACATGGTTATGTAAGAAGTTGTTCTAAGCAAATACAAGTGAAATATTTAGAGGCAGAGGGACAGTGTGACTGCAAGTTACACTAAAGTGACTAGAAAAATATGTGATTGTGATTTCATGATTAATTGAGATTAAATTGTGGGCATTTGGGAATCTAATTTGGTGTTGGTTCTTCCCAAAGAACTTTTTGCAATTGTTTCTGCCTGGAAATAAGGACACATGTGTCTCCTTTCCATGTCTAAAACCCAATCTCAAAGAATTATTTCCAGCTTTCCTCACCTATCTCTGGCAATACCAATTATAAAATTTTCCTAAGGTTCATTCTATATTTTGCTCTTGAAATTTAGTTCCTAGCTTTAATCTAATTGCAGTTATCATTTATCAAAATTTTATAGTTAATTTTTTGTGTGTATCCTGTTTAAGATATTTTCAGTCATGACGATACACTTCTTTGTTATCTCAAATAATTTATTACCTGTTTCAACAGAATAATGGCCAGAAAACATACAAAAAATAGCTCAACATCTCTAATCATCAGGGAAATGCAAATCAAAACCACAATGAGATATCACTTAACTCCAGTGAGAATGGCTTTTATCAAAAAGTCCCAAAACTACAAATGTTGATGTGGATGTGGAGAGATAGGAACACTTTCACTGTTGGCAAGACTGCAAATTAGTACAACCTCTATGGAAAGTAATATGGAGATATCTCAAAGAGCTAAAAATAGAAATACCATTTGATCCAGCAATAACACTATTAGGCATCTAC
>CAUYRT010079658.1:0-16828 GCA_963574885.1 Lepilemur ruficaudatus | reverse complement strand
GTAGATTTCTGATGTCTTCTCTACATTGAAATGCAATGAGTGAAGATGATTATTTTAAAAAATATTGTATCTTGTTACATTTAAAAACCTACTCTGTCAAAGTAGTCCATAGAGTACATACATAGTGCTCCAACTGTATCTATGTACAACCAACACTCCATTTTAAATGTACAATTAAATGATTTTCAGTGAATTTACCAAGGTGTACAGTTAATCACATGAATCAGTTTTTGAGGAATTCCTTTCCCCTATTGAGACCTCTAATTCCGCTCCCCAACTACAATATATTTTGGGAAATCAGCTCACTATAAATTGTGACTGTAAACATTGTACTGTAAATGCTTTGTAGTTTTCCCCCAATAAAAAAAAATATATATAAAACTGAGTTGCTAGAGAGGATCAGGTCTGGTGTTCCAGAGTGGAAGCAATATAATCAAAGGCAAAAGAATAGCAATTATCATGATGGTAGAAAAATGGGAATAAAAACATTTGAGTTGTCAATTCAAAAAAAAAAATTCTCTCATTCTATAGTCTTATCTACTTTTTTTCCATTGGTAATATGTTGTCTATTTTTTCCTTTAAAAAAAAATATTGTATCTTTCCTACATAGAAATCAAATTATCAATCATTTGATCATTTGAAACAGGCTAACTATTAAAAGTAATAACTTATTCATGGCACATGCAGAACTGATCACATCTATGCGCCTGAGGGCCCTTTCTAAGCTAGTTCAATTTTATTTCTCTGGAGTGAGTGCCCAGTGCACTCTGCAAACCGTGGCCTCAGTACCTGCCAGTGGTTTCAGTCAGTGGTACGCTTAGTGTATTTGACCCCTGGAGTAGATCATTTTTTTAATACCTGCTTCCTCTCAATGACAAAAATATTCATGGTAATAGTAATCAGAAATAATTATTTCTGATTTTTTCAGAAATTTTTCTTCAGTTTTATAACAATTAAAAGTACAAAAATTAATTTTAAAGGAATTATTTAAATTTAGTAAAATATTTTACCTATGAATTAAAATTTGCATCTAAAGAAAAATATTATACCTTACAGTTTGTTTCACTGTTTTTTAAAATTGTAAACACAAAAAGAAAATATAATTAAAACTCAATCATAACTGCTGAATGGTATTTTTTTTAGATCTTAGACAAAGAACATCTTTTTAGAGTATTTATCAATGATAAGAATTGCAAACTAATAATGCTAATAAAATATAGAACCACTTTTAGTAGGCTTTATTATTTTTCAATTCTGTAGAGTCAAAATTCCTTTTCCTCCTCATTGCTACACCAGGACAGACTTCTCCCACTGCAGGCCTTGTTACCACTCTGCTTGTAGAAGATTCCCAGTAGCTCATATTAGAATCTTCTATGCCCTTCTATGTAACTGCACATACTTTAGGTCAAATGAGTAGTGTTTGGTGCATAGTAACTGGTCATTCTTCCTCCCCTTCACCCATGTACCTCTTTCAAATGGCAGTATAAATAGATGATCTTCATGGGTTCAGAACTTTTCCTATAAACTTTCTTTCTGAAGCTATCTGTGTAAACTAGAGGTCTATCTAACCTACCAGCGAGTCTGAGGATAAGCCTGGTCATTCTCTGGAAATTGGCTTAGCCCAGTTTTCTACTCTACACCAAGTTTCAGAAGTGAGAAACCTGGAAATTTCTTTCTGCTCATAACTTGAATAAAGGAGAGGTTTTCCTGGTCCGGGTTGAATGCTTTAACATTATGCATACATGAAAGTCTAATAATCTAATACTCATTGCAAAGCTGTTACCTCCAGTGAAGGGGAACAGAAAATGGAATACCTAAAGAAAGGAACATGCATGAACATCATGTTAATAGCTTTTGTGCTGGTTAGGACACAGTGAGCAAATAAAAGTGTAATAACCCAACAAGACTGAGAATATTAAAATGAGTCATTACCAAGAAGGGGCCTAAACCAATATTGCTGAAATAGATTACTTTTGTGAACTTTATCATAGCTGGGCAAAGTGAGATTTTATTTGCTGAGTCTTTATTATTGTTAAGCAAGGGATCTAATAATCCAAAAAGCCAGAAAGTTGCTATTATTGCATGCTTTTCAAACATTTCCTTGCTGGCTATAAATAGCAGGTAGCTGTGTGAGAGTCCTCTTGCACTTCTTTCAAAAGACACATATTTCAAAGTGTGGGGGAGGGTGGTGGTGGCAGCGGTGGCAGGGTACACATGTGTGACTCAGTTTTAAAGCACCATTGTGTGAATTCTAGGAGTGTTAGAATCCCAGAGCCAAGTTTAATCAATATATTAATAACTGTTTATATAGATGCTTGTGGCAAGAAACTGAAAAAGCACAACCTAATGTGGAATAATGGATCTCTATAACAGAAGAGAAAAATAATAAATAAATATCCATAAAATTATCCCCAAGTAAATAGTTTAGGAAAAAGTCATAGTTCTTTAAATTCAGGAACTGCAGTTCATCACTGAGTTTAACATCTATACTCAACTCCACTAAATATAAGTGTCATGAAAATGGGGTTAACATTGCTTTTTTATATAGTCTCTCTGTTATGTATCATATGTACAAATATTAATGTATGGATTATATGTATATATGTATAAAAGTCAGATAAGTCACTTAATCACCCACTTTGAGTTTCACGATTTATCAATATACATTTATTCATACACAGTGTATTTCCCAAGCCTCACAATTTGTCACCCTTCCTGGTTCCCTGGCTCTTGTCAGCTACTCGAATCCCTTGACTTCAGTGTACAGCACTGATGGGAATAACTTCGACCTTCAGCAAGAGAGAAAGAATCGCAAGGCAAATGTTTTGTGGCCCAACATCAAGGGCTGTGAGCTTGAGTCCTGACGACTGACTGAATATTCACCTTGTTCTTTGAGCCTAAATCTCAAGATCAGTGATGGGCTTCTGTGAGCCTCCACTGAGAATGGTTCTTGGCTCACCCCAAAAGATTAGAACTTGAGGCAGGAAAAAGAAAACACTCCTGAACCCATCCTCCTGAATGTTTCTCCTCCTTCTATCCCTGCAATTTGGTTCTCCGCTACGAGTTTGCTTTTTTCATTTTGAATTATAAGGCATCCTTAACTTTCACAAAGTAGGTGCCAAAATAATGTCTGGTTTTCTGGAGCCCAAAATTCTGAAACTTCTGCCTTCTACCTTGGTTTCCTTCTAGACTCTAAGTATCTTCTGTTTTAGGCTTTTTTGTTTTCTGACTTATTACCTGCTTTGACTCTTCTATGTTGTAAGGGTTTGTCAGCTTAGTGACAAGCTTTGGTACCCAAAGATTGAGAACCTTTCCCTGGTCCCTTAATGTCACCCTTACCACTTCCTTCTCAGTTCTGCCCTTAATTTAATTAACTTCTAGCCCTATTGACATTGCCTGGGTCTTAGCTCTGCATTCTTTACTGTGTCACATACTTGCCTAAAAAATGTTTAATATGCTTTTGACTGGGGAGAGGGGAGCTTTCATCAAGCTCTGTGGCACAGAGGAAATAACATAAAGCTTGAACTTGGTCCCACAGAACCTTGTGTGACCACTGGCATTTTTACTTACTTTTTTCTTCCACTTTAGCTGAAAAGGAAGCTTTCATGAGATTTTAATTGGGTAATAGGCAACGTGACTATTACAGAGCCTGGCATACCTCCTGTGTCACTCAGAATTTGGTCAGAGAAGCAAACCATCAGGAATGAGATAGAATACAGGGGTTATCAGAGGAACTAGACATTGTGCCATTGTGAGGGTTGGTTAAGCAGTTTATATACAGCTATTGCTTTTGTATCTGGTGCGAGGCCTGAAGTGAGCGGGGAGTGGTAAAGAAAAGATAGGCGTGGAAAGAGAGAACAAGGACAAAGCAGAATCCATGAGGATGAACTGGAATCCACAGGATGAACTGCCAACTGAGTTGATCTGTCACAGTCTTCAAGCCTCTGATTTCAATGATGCAGGTGACTTTCTAGAGAAGCTGACAATGTCTTTCAGGATCCCCAAAATGCACCTGGCCCAGGAGTTGGAGAAGCCCAAGGAAGAGATGAGACATAAGCCAACAAGGTGAATCAGCATATCCACAACATTCATGAACTGCAGTACATCTGACACTACACTGATCTGCCAAGCTAAACAAGACTCCTGATTCACTCCTGTCGTCTGTTTCTTTGACAGATTTTTCCTGTGGTCAGCCCTAGCCAAGAATCACACAGAGAAGAGAATTCAGGAAACATGGTTCAAGTGTAGCTCAACTGACAGTACAGAAACACCATATGCCATTCTTCCTTCCCATCTGTGGTTCAAGTCTATAGCTGAAAAGAGTGTTGAAGAATCATACATAAATTCTCTAAGACTTATTTAAATGACCTAATTGAATTGGCAATCTGATTCAAAGAGCATGGTCAGTTTATTCCATTCATCAGATAATTGGACATCTGGTCAAGTCTTTTAGTCTTTGTTCTTTAAGCTGGATCAAGTTCACTTCTCTTTGACACAGTTATTGTGTGTCTAGGATTTAACAGCTCTGAGGCTACGGCTGTAGCAATTTTGTATTTCGGGGCATGATAAGGGATAATTGGTTTATGACATAGGGCCCTTTTAAGCGTCTTGAGTGGGGGTGAGGGGCATCACATCACCAAAATTCACAAAACTGTTCACTTAATTGTTTCACTTATTCAGGCCCACTGCTGATAATCTTGATATGAACTCCATGCATTGCTATTCCAAGGGCAGGGTTATTTTAGTCTTAGAAAGGTTTCTAAAGCTTTTTAAGCCTGGTTGAGTTCTGAAGATCTGAAAGACTGATGCATTTTTCACCACATTAAATAATACATTCAAGTGTAAGTGGCTTTCAAAAGTGAGGAACTAAAGAAAAGTCTACGGCAATGAAGCCATTTTTGCTATGTCTCCAAGGTGACTGTTTGGCACATAGCAATAGGCCTGACCCCCCTGACAAGGCTGGGGACAGTGACCCTGGTGGAAAGGGACCGTCTAATCAACACAAAGCAGTTGCTCATAGACTAGATCTGACTAAATTCCTCCAAACATTGACTTCAGGTGTTGGGAGGAACAATTTGTTTCCTTGGCAGGAAAGGAAATAGCCCACTGCCCGTATCAATCTCCAAATTTAAAATCAAAGGTAATATATTTTTCTGAAAATGAATCCCTTAAAAACTTAGATTTGTCACATTTGCAAGTACACGCAGGGAGAAGCATCTGGGAAACACATCTTTGACCAAACTTGAAGCAGCAGGAGGAGAGAATCTTAAATCTGACATCAGCTGCTTAAGTGTTTCAGTATCCTTTTCTCTGAAAAAATTTAGCATTTCTTAATAGTTGGGATGTCTAATTAAAGAATTTATATGTCAGCCAATATTCTGTTAAATTCAGAATATTGAATGAGTTTAAGAACCACAGAGAAATGATTCCAATTGCTAATTTTATTTCTAGTTTGTAAATTAACAGTTTCTAAGTCTTCCAGCAACAAGTCAACAAAGTGTCATCTAATCATTTATTAAAGATAGAAGACTATACAGTCAGCCTTCCGTATCTGTGGGTTCTGCATTCGTGGATTCCGCCAACTGTAGGCCAAAAATATTCAGGGGAAAAAAACAATGATTATGTTTGTGCTTAACATGTACAAACTTTTCTCATTCCCTATAAAATGTGGTATAACGGTTATTTACATAGCATTTACATTGTACTAGGTATTATAAGTAGTCTAGAAGTGGTTTAAAGTATATAAGAGGATATGTGTAGGTTATATGCAAATACTACACCTTTTTATATAAAGGATTTGAGCATCAGTGAATTTTGGCATTTGTTGGTGGGGGGACGGTCCTGGAACCAATGTCCCACAGATACCGAGGGACAACTGTCTCAGCAATTAATTATGGTCAAACACTACATGATTAAGACCAGTAATAGTTTAAAGGGAAATGTGTGGCAGTGGTGTCAGGGAAGAGGGGAGAAACTGAAATTTCCTAACTTTGGTGGGGGCGGTAGGTGTGTGGAAATGTAGAGAAGCAGCCAGTTTTAAGGTTTCTGGCTTGGGCCATTGGGGAGATGGTAATGCAATGAACTGAGAAAGAAAATGTAGGAAAAGGAGCAGGTGGGAGATGAGATCAGTTTGTAACTAATATCTGGAACTAACTGCTACATCACTGGCGTATCTGCGGAAGTTCTAACTGGCTTTCCCATCCGTATCCACCCTTCTGAGCACCAACAAAAACACTTTGCCTTCTCACCATCTGCCGTAAGTGACGGGAGTTGCAACTGCTTTCCGTGTCCCTAGAGTTGGAAAGCCCCATGATACTGTCAGCGTTTCAGAGTGGCTGGTTGGCACCGGTTCGATTTGTGGGTGGATTTCCTTGTTGATAATAATAGTGGTCTTGGCTGTTTTCAGCGCTGGTGACTTGTCTGCTTCTTGGCATGCAAAGCGAAATTGCTGAAATCAGGGCACCTGGGGGAGCATCTTAAAATCGTGTCCTCTTAAAATGTTAACTAATAAACTCCAGCTTGATGTTTTACCAGAGCCTGTGGGATTATGGGTAATAAAAACTAAAAATGTGAGGTTGACGTACTGGAAGCAATGATAAGACTTGCTTTTTATGCAGTTTTAGAAAATGCATAAATGTTCCAGGTCAGGCGGCGCAGTAGCTGTCATAATGTGTTGGCATCTTGTCACTCTTCACTTTATCCTCTGCATGGGACTGTGTTTGTTCAGACTGAATTGCATTAAGCTGTTTTTTATTAGAATAAAATATACTCAGTTCCATAAATACTGATGTAAATTCACTTAGGTATTTTAATGCTGGTTTTGTAATCCAGCTTTTTATTCTCAATCTTAATAAACTCGGATGTATTAAGTGACATTTGAGATATTCTTTATATTACATAATGTGTAGAGAATGGGTTTTCATGAATATTAACTCATTGTGTGGGTGTTATAATGTACATCAAAATTTTTTTTCTTGTCTACACAGTATAACTTTTAATAGAGTGGCCCCATCCTTGCATAATTCCTTTTGTATTATTCAGAATACCTGTTCACATATAGTATATGTTCAGAATATCAGTAATAGACATTGTACTCTGTCCAAAGAAAATTTTAAAAAATGGAAAGAGAAGGAAAATAGGGCTCTCTAAAACATCCATTTGGAAAATTTAAATGAAGTTCTATAAAAATATCAGAACATGTCATCTTCTAAAACCTTAAATCAACTCCCCAGTTTTTGCCAAAGTTCTTTTATTATAAGTAAAAACTTGATTTCCTTTCATGTCATCTTTACTTAGGTGCAATGAACATTTCTTTGCTTCTCTGGACAGTCACTGAGCCGTTTAATTCTTGCCTCAAGTGCTTTCTCTTACCTACCCATTCGTTTTAGATCCACCCCACCAATTAGGTCTTTACTGTATCATCCCTGGGACTACTGACAAGGTTTTTTAATAGGAATTCCTGCTATTAGTCTATCCACTCTTCATCATCTTACACAGATCAATCTCTCTTACAATGGATTCTTTGTATTATTACTCTTCTAGGAAACCATCACTGGGTTCCTGTTTCTCACTATACAGATATGAAATTGAATCCTTTAGCGTTCAAGGATTTTCACAATCCAGAGCTGTCTTCTTAATTCAACATTTTTATCATCCATTACTCTTAAACTAGAATTTTTTATTGTTCAACAAAGATACCTCCTCTTTTCCTTTCCCTATTGTTTTCCCTTGCCAGGATGCCCTCCCAACTCCTCTGCCGATCCAAACTGTACCCACCCTTCGATATCCTGCTTCCTGTCTCATCCCCTCTTCCACACTCCCCTTGAACGTTCTCTGACTTAATAATCTCTACTATGCAGTTTAGCCGCTAAGAGGATGCTATTTTAGTATGTAGCACCCTGGAGAAGAAATAAGCTTTCACTTTTTAAAAACTTAACTGCAGAAAACATTTCAACAAATATAAAAGTAGACAATTTATTATAATAGGCATCCATATATCCATCACCTAGCTTCAACAACTATCAACTCAAAAATGGGCTTAGTCAATCTATGCCTCACCTCTTTCCCCTCCCATAATATTTCAGAGCAAATCTCAGGCATCGTGTCATTTTATTTGTAGATATAGATAATGTGAAATAAACTGCTCGGCAGCACTACTTACCTGTTTTTAATTGTTCTGGGCATCTGAATCCATACAGTAGTGTTAGATGTTTGGACTAGGTTAATGCCTCCATCTGTATCTTCATATTTATTACCATATCATAACCATGTCTATATCTGTATCTCTTTCATATCTATATAGTATTTGTACCTTTTTATGTATATATCTGCATCTATCTACATCCATAACTATATCTTTTTATCATATATGTATACATTTATATATACCAAGATGGTTCACAACTTAAAGATTCAACAATATAGGACCTGTATTATGGAATAAGACTTCACATTCTACTATTCATCTAGCATAAGCATAATTAGATATTATTAATGATATACTTCTACTGATCTCTGACACTGATTACCTATTACTCTGGGAATGACTGCTTGGTGTGTGTCTCACTCATCTGAAAGTCAGATCTCTGAAGTCTCTGGCTAGCTGTTGCTTTTGTTCGATCTTTTTGTTTTCTGCCACTGTATTTTCTTTGCTAAATTGGCTGATAGGACCTGATTCTCTGGGCTACATGAGTAATTTCCTGATTATACTTCAGCTGACAACAGTTCTAGCATTTATCTGAAGGTAAAAATACAGATGCCATGACACCACCATGAATGTTTACGCTCAGGATATTCCTGGTAACTCACTGATAATAGACTCCTCCTTGGGGAAAATTTAGAGTAGTATTATATCACCAACTCCTTCTTGGGTAGTAAGCATGTTTTATGCTTCAACTCAAAGAACATTTGTGAGGACCTACCATGTTCCAGATATTGGATTAGATGCTAGGTAGTCCAAGTTTTAAAAAGACATTATCCCCATTGTAGATGGCCTTAGAGACACTGAAAAGAATTCCAACTTTGTATTGATCATGCCATTTTTCTTCCATTTATCTCCATCCTACCATTCTTTGCTAACCCTGTCCCCAGATTGCTCCATCCTCTGTGATCATTCCTCCTTTGTTCCCACTGCAGACTCCTCTTTGTATTAATGCTTCAAATGTTGGTGTACTCCAGTGCTCTGTATTTTGTCCTCTTCTCCTTTTATCATACATATTCTCTCAGAGTGATCTCATCTATTCCACGCTGGTGATTAATAGTGATACTTATAATTAAAATATCTCTTGTATATGTCTGTTTACTGGACTTTCCTTTTCTCACCTCCTCCTCTTCAATTGGCACCCCTACCTCTGCCAAAGCCTGGCTGCTAGCCCAGCATCCTGCCCCACCCCTCGTTCCCCGTGTGCTGCTAGTAAGGAAAGCCTTGCCAGTCCTTTTTTGCTTTGTCAGTTCTCAAATCCTTCTGTTTTCCATGAACACTTTAATTTCACTATCTTTGATTCTCTTCTCTTCCTTGGAATATTGCCCCCAATCTGTCAGATCTTCCTGCCTCATCTTACCTTCTCCAATCCATTCTGCACACCAGAACAAAATTCATAAGATATTCCTTGAAACATAAAGCACAAAAGTAAAATATATTCTTATTAAAAACCTGTAATGATTCTATATTGCCTAGATGATAAACTCAAATTCTCTATTAGGGTCAGTCTCTTCAAACTGTGACTCTGTCTACTTCTCCCATCTCATTTCATTTCATGATTCCACCTCTCTCTACCCTCACCTGTGCCGCCCGCCCCCCACCAACAGCATGCACATTCTCCATTTTGCGAAGGACATTCAGTTGCTTCTATGCCTTTTCTTATGCCTGTGAATCCATTCTCTTACTTCCCCAGGAGGACACTTTATTTTCTAGGACAGTTTGTTTATTTTTACCTGAAGTCTGTCTTCCTGTTTAGGTAGATGTGATCTCTCACATATTTGTACCTCTTTATGTGCTTTGTACTGAATTCATAAAGCACCCAAGCGACACCATTGCACCATCTATTTGCACATATGTTGTTTTATAATTTAGTACTAGTACTTAATTTCATAAAGCACTGCTTTGTACTTACTTTCATAAGGCACTCAAGCCACTCTATTGCATCATTTGTTTTGCACACATGTTGTTTTATGTTGGAATAGAAGTTCATTGAGGACAAGAACAGAGTTAAATTCACCTCTGAGTTCCTAGTACCTAATGGAGTGGCTGCTCTACAGAAAACACTAAAATGATTATTGACAGATTAGAGGGAAGAATGATGCAAAACTTCATATTTAATGTTATTTAGCTACATATTTGTATATTTATAAACTTTATATTTGTGGGCATAAATATCTGATTCTCTGAAGACTCTACCAGTGTGTACTCATTGAAGCTACTAATATTGTGACATGGATTTGGTAATTCCATTGTGTTAGCTGCAGGTATAGCTTATGTTAACAACTAGCTATTTTGAGTCAACAAGTTCTGAAGGAACCATAATTCAACTTCATGTTGGGTCTTACTGCGTTAGTGGGCACTTAAGGAATTTTTTGAATGCCCAGCATGTAAGCCCCTTTCCTATATTTCTACTGTGTGTCTTGATGAAAGGCAGAGCCTGTATCCTAATAAAGATTCAGAAAGCCCAGTTAATTTAGAGTCACTCTTCTCTCATGCCTGATGTCATCTAGGACAGACATAAGATCTAGTCTTGGCTAACCAGACCAAAACTTTCCTGGTATTTTAAATTTGAAGGAATGACACAGAAATCGGAGACAGTGAAATGTGTTCATTTGCATAGCAGCCACACACATCCCAGGGTGGGTGGGAGCATTCCAGTGGCAGAGGAAGCAGTTTTCTCCCATAATTTCCTGGGGTCCTGGCACCTACTTAATGCTTCCTTATTCCTGCTCATCTTCCAGACCTCATTCTCCAGCCTTCCAAGGAATTTTAAGTTATATTCCTATCTTTTTGATAAATCATTTGTTTCAATTGGCCAGAGTCAGTTTGTTTCTTCCAGCTACCCAAGTTGACTAGTAATATTGATGAAGTTGACTTATGCAAAATTGTTTAAGTGGAAGACTACAGGCTCGTATGCCTCTAACTGAAAAATGGATGTATTTAATTCACTAAATGCAATGGGCATAGCTACCCCAAGTAATGAACATAGAAGCAAAGTGTTCTTCTAACACATCACTAGGGAGCAGGCACTGTGGGTAAATGACATAAGTAATTTATGGACAATAGCTATTGCTTTGCTATCAGTATTTCTTTGCCTCCTTTGCATGCTTTTCCCCAGGTGCTATCTGAAAGGGGAATAGTAGGCGGCTAATGAAGGTGTTCTCAGTGGTATTATTTGCAGCCTTGAGAATAAGGAATGGAGCAACTGTCTGCAATCATAACCAGATGTTGCAAAGCTCTATAAGCCTTAATGGCTGTTGTTTCAATACAGCTTTTTAGGAGGAAAAAAAATCAATAACACTAAAATAAATTATCTATGGGAAGCATTTACTGGCCATTTTTCATGAGAAAATTACTGTATAGAGACTTAAATGTGCTCTGTGGGTATAGTTTAAAAGTTGAAAAGCTGAAGCGCTGTGTTTATACTTGCATATTTGGCTTTTGTGAATTTTATAAATTATCATTGGGACATCTATAGAGTCCTTACTACTGAAAACTATGCATGCTGTTGAACTTTAAGCAACTTAAGATATGAAAGAAAACCTACATCCTATTCAACTGAAAAAGTATAATACTAAATGGAACCAGATGTAGGGCCTTAAGATTTGAATGTGTCAAAGCTACTGATTCTTCCCTCTCTTAAATTGGACCTCTAATGGCAACAAGTGAGTGGTTTGTGCATGAAACCATCTAGATATTTCTCTCCTCCTCAGACATCAGATTCATGGACAGACCAAGCTATAAATTAACTAGGAGATGCTGGGATCTGAGCCATGTTTTGAAAGCAAAACTTTATAGTCTGTTCTAATGTTTCCTGAAGGATGACCCTTGGACCACATGTATTAGAGTCATTGTGGGTGCTTACTAAAAGTGTAGATTCCTTGGCCTCACCCTATGCACTTGAATTAGAACCTCTGTGGGTGTAGCTTATATATTTGTCTATGATATTTCCTGGGTGATCAATACACTCTCTTAGTATCAATCATTGGTAATGTCTGTCCTCTCTTAAACATTCTTCTTAGGACCAGAGTTAATGCTAGTCATATTTATACTATTTATATCCTGAGCTTTCTCTTTCTTCTTCAACCCCCCCCCCCCATCCTTCACTCCTCCCAATTCCTTTGGCAGGTGTCTCCTCACCACTCCCATACTGCTTTTCAACACAGTCTATTAGCTGGTACCTTGCTCTGTTACTGTTCTCTCCCAATGCCCTCCTTCTGTTCTCCGTGACCCCAGACACTCAGCACTTGGCCATCACATTCCTCAAACTCTATCTTTCCATTATAACAATTGTCCTGGATTTTATCCCCATAGCCAAGTCAACTAAAGCAACAATGAACTATTAACAAGTTATTCTGTGACTCATAGGAGAGGGCTGGAGAATATTCCCAGAATAATCCTTCCTTCTTGAGTGACACTCAGGCATGTAAAGCACCTGTTGGCTGTCTCTTCCAAGGGAGTCAATTGTGTCAGCTTTTTCAACTAGTATGCTTTTAATAGATATTTGTTTAAAACTATGGTGGAAATTTAAGTCCAAGTTGCAGAGAATGGTAACATGATGGTAGGTCTATAAGAGGGGGGGAAAGCTTTGTAGTTTGGGAATAGAAAACAAGGAAGCATTTTCAGTGGCTGGTAAATGATTTAATAGAAGTGAAGTCAGAATATGCAGAATGCTCAAAAAAAAAAAAGTCATTCATCAAATAAGCCATTAGAGAGATATCTACCGCCCAAGTGAGGGGGTGTAGGTGGGAAGTAGTAGTGTGTGTGGGGGGGGTGGGGAGGTGTGGTAAGACAGGATAATTGTAAAGTAAGTCTTAAAGGAACTTAGGTAGGATTTCAGTAGATAAGACTGAAGGGAGTCTAGGTGAAAGAAACAGCATGAGCAAAGACAGAAATGGGAAGGGCCTGAACTTGAACTTCTAGCAGTGTAAACTGGAGATGCGAAGGGGGTGGGGTTGATGTTGGAAGCACTGAGGAAGAAAAATCTAAAGGGAATGGACTGCAGCTGTATGTGGGTGTGTGGCCAGGGCAGGCTGGTTCTGCTTTCAAGTCCAGCTGACACTAAATATATTCGTAGTTTGACTTTGATAATAAGTCTCTTGGTTCTATAAGTATTGAAGCTGTTTTATCTGGAAGGCTCGCCCATGTCGAGTTTGGCTCTTATCTTACAGCTCCTGTACATTAGTGAAAAGGCAGCTCCTATTTTCTGTCTTTGAGATATTTTCTCAAAGTGCCCATGTGATGATTGTCTTATTATTAGTATTGCCCAAGTAAGGTTTTCAGGAAATGGATAAAAGTTCATTTGAAAAATGTTGTCTGCTTTTCCTTTGAAATGCAAAGCATGATTTTCTTGGTAAGACTACTAGTTTTTGGTTTCTAACCAAAGGCCCTTAATTTGATTTCTTGCCACCATAAATAAGGAGAATCGGGATTTTTTTGTTGTTTAGTGAAGGAGAAAACATTACCCATAGGCAAGAAACTGTAGGAGAAAGAAAGCAAGAGAAACATCCTAGCTATTTTACAGAAAAAGAAATAAGGCAAACTACCTTTTGGGAGGATCCCTTCTTATCCAGGGGGCATTTATTAGTAGTGTTAAGTGGTGGAGTTTAATTCAATAATAATGTCTAGGAAGAAAGTCTAAAATCTTTTATTTAAATAGTAATCTTTCCCCTGTCAGTTCATTTGGCATTTCATATATTTTTGAGATTTGGATTTTTTAAAAAAGAACTATCTATGAATTCTTTATGCTCAGCTTGCTTTTTGATTCCTGAGACGTTTTCTCAAATCTATTTCCATTCAGTGACATTTCTTCCAGGATTCAATTCTTTTTCCTGAAAAGTTTGGAATGAAGCAATTACGCATGAGTATCCTGGTGAAGAGAGACGTGAATCCTTCATATCGGAGACTTGGCCTCCCTCATTTTAATTTAAAAACACCTTCTGTTACCCATTTGCCAGTTTGTCTCAGTATTTCTTGAGCTCATATAAAGAAAGAAATTTTTCTCTAGAATAGAGAAGATTGTTACTGAAATATGCCTATTTTAGGTCCTAAATTGCATATGAAACAGGAAATTTGCTTTTTGTTCCCCCTAACACAGCCAACCATGTCTCATAAACTCAGTAAGAACACACACCAGAAACAAGGTAGCAGTTCATCTACACAGCACGGCACCTATAATCTTCAAGGCTTTCTAACTATCACAAAAGTAAACTAAATATTTCAGTAATATTTCTACTTCAGATTATAATTAAAGTTAAATATACCATGAAGAGACATATCTAATAATTAAACAGTGATATTAATAGTTTAAACTTCTATAGTATTTCAGAAATTATTTTAAACTTCACAATACAAACTAGTTAAGGCAGGAAGATATTATTCTTCTGATGTGTTTAAAATTGAGCCTAGTACAGATGGGAGGGGGGAGGAGGGGATGGGTATATACATACATAATGAGTGCGATGAGCACCATCTGGGGGATGGTCACGCTTGAAGCTCTGACACGAGGCGGGTGGGGAGGTAAGGGCAATATACGTAAGCTTAACATTTGTACCCCCATAATATGCTGAAATAAAAAAAAAAGAAAAAAAATTGAGCCTAGTAAATGGCTAGGGTTAGATCTGACATCAGGTGAGTGGAAAAACCCTCAGGTCCTGATGGTCTTCTGCCTTCCGTGGACAGGGTACCAAAGAGCGAAAGGTGTAAAGTGCCTCTCAAGTCTTACATAGGAATTCACACTAAGGCTATTACTGATGTAAAAAGACACATGTATGCTTCAGCAATGGATCTTTTACATATATTTTAACTTTTATAAAATATATGCCTTGTGAGAATAGTTTAATTGACAAAGATTACATATCATATTTATCATGTACTACATATTTTTAAATATACATACATTGTGTAATGGCCAAATTAAGCTAAATAACATGCATTCACATATTTATCTTTTTTGTGGTTAGAACACTTAAAATATATTTTTTGACAACTTTTAAGAATATGATATATTGTTATTAACTATAGTCACCATGTTGTACAGTGGATCTCATGAACTTATTCTTCCTATCTAACTGAAACTGTGATTTGATCAACATCTCCCCATGGTGTCGCGAATGACAGAATTTCATATATGGTTGATTCCATATCTTGCTATTGTGAATAGTGCTGCAATGAACACCAGAGTACAGATATCTCTTAAACATGCTGATTTCACTTCCTCTGTATTTATACAGGGTAGTGGGATTGCTCATCATATAGTAGTTCTATTTTTAATTATTTGAGGAACCTACATACTGTTTTCCACAAAGGTTGTGCTAATTAACATTCCAACCAACTATGTGCAAGGTTTCTCTTTTCTACACAGCATCACACTTGTTACTTACACCTTTTTAATAATATGCCTTCTGAGAAATATGAAGTGATATCTCATTGTGGTTTTAATTTGCATTTTCCTGAGATTAGTGGTGAATATTTGTTCATATTTTTTGGCCATTTGTATGTTGTCTTTTGAGAGAGATCTGTTCCAGTCTTTTGCTCATTTTTTAAATTGGGTTATCTGTTTACATTGAGTTGAGTTCCTTATGTATTTTGAATATTAACACCTTATTGGGTGTATGGCTCACAAGTATTTTCTCCCATTCTATAGGTGGTTTGGTTTCTTTACTTGTATTATTTCTTTGGCTGTGCTGAAGCTTTTTAGTTTGATGTAGTCCCACCTACTTTTCTAGTTTTGCTTTAGTTGCCTGTGCTTTTGGGATCCTATCCAAAAAATTATTGCTTAACCACTGTCATGGAATTTTTCCCCTATGGTTTCTTGTAGTAGTTTTATAGTTTCAAGTATTGCATTTAAATCTTTAATCCATTTTGAGTTGACTTTTTTATACAATTTGAGATAAGGGTCAATTTCATTCTTCTGCATAAGGGTATCCAGTTGTCCAATACCATTTAATGAAGAAAGTGTCCCTACTTTGTGTTCTGGGCAGCTGTGCCAAATCAATTTTCTCTAAATGTGGATTTATTTCTGTGCTCTCTATTCTGTTGCACTGATCTACTTACCTGTTTTTATGCCAAGACCATGCTGTTTTGGTTGCTATAGATTTGCCATATACTGTAGTCAGGTAGTGTGATGCCTCTAGCTTTGTTCTTTTTGCTCAAGATTGCTTAGGCTATTTGGGGTCTTTTGTGGTTTCATACAAATTTCAGGGTTTTTTTAATTTCTGTGGAAAATATCATTGGAATTTTGATAGGGATTGCATTGAATCTGTAGGTTGCTTTGGGTAGGATGGACATTACAACAGCATTCTTCCAATCCATTACCAAAGGATATCTTTCCATTTGTCTGTAGTCTTCAATTTCTTTCATCAGTGTTTCATAGTTTTCAGTGTTTAAGTCTTTCACCTCCTTGGTTAAAAATATTCCTAAATATTTTCAGTTTGGAAGCTATTTGTATTTTTTTCTTTTTTGGATAATTTATTAGTGTATAGAAAAGCTACTGATTTTTTTTTTTTATTGGGGGAAAACTACAAAGCATTTACAGTACAATGTTTACAGTCACAATTTGTAGTGAGCTGATTTCCCAAAATATATTACCACTCAAGTTGACTTATCTTGTTACATTCAAAAACCTAC
>CAUYRT010079653.1:0-17611 GCA_963574885.1 Lepilemur ruficaudatus | reverse complement strand
GAGGTTGCTGTGAGCTAGGCTGATGCCACGGCACTCTAGCCCAGGCAACAGAGTGAGACTCTGTCTCAAAAAAAAAAAATCTGCTCCCCTGACATCCCTTTCCCCTTCGCCTTTTTTGTTTGGGGATCCTTCTGGTACTGTGGGGTTGATCCCGCCCCAATGCCAGCCTTTCCCAAGGCCCTGGATACCATGACCGTTCAGAAGTGGACTAGAGACCTAAGCTGGTCCAATCAGTGTGTGACAAACATGGGACAAATTCCAGGAAGCCGAGCCGGAAAAGCTCGCTGCCGTCTGTGCTCTTCGGGCAAAGCCAGCACTGTGCAGGGCACCACCGGGAGACGGAGGAAACCTGGTTTCTCAGTGACACCACCGAGCCGCTGGATCAACCTCACCTTAAGCCACTGAACCCCAGAACTTTTTACTCTCATGAATCAATACATTTCCTTATTGTTTGAGCCTGGCTGGTTTCCATTTTCTGTCACTTGCAACTGCAGGCTCAGAAACAGTGCTTCTCTCGACACCGCCCACTTTGAGGCATGCTTTAGCCATACGCAGCAACCTGCCATCCCCAGGACTCTGAGTCCTCCCGTCTACAGGTCTTTACACATGCTGTACCTGGAACGCAGCTCCCTTCCGTGCCCGCTAGTTCTTACTTACCTCTCAAGATGAAGCTCAGATATCACCTTTCCAGGACATCTGCTCCTTCTCCATCTCAACACTGATCACAAACTAATGGAACCACCTATTACTTTACCTGGCTGTCCCCTCAGGGAGGCTGTGAGCCCAGACAGAGTGGGACATCTGTCTGACCCCCGCTCCCTGCACAGTTCCACAGCAGCTAGCACATAGGAGGTGCTCACCAAATGTCTGCTGGGAGAAGGAGTCTCAGATCTCCCAAGCACCACCCCCCAGGAAAGCCCTTCCTAACTGCCCCTCCACTCCTTAACCGCCCCCAGCCCCTCTCACTCCAGATACCTACACCGCTAGGTCTGAGATCACTTCTGCCAAACCTACCCTTAATTTTACCAACATATCAGGAGCTCCTTGAAGACAAAGATTTACGATAATAATAGAAAAGAGAGCCAACTTCAAGTGCCTATTAGTTATTCACAGCTACATTCCCAGACCCTAATCAGTACGAGTATATAGTAGGTGCTCAATTACTATTGTTGAATAAATTAATGGATAAATAAACAAATGAACTGAATGCTTATAAATACCAACCACGGTATGAAAAATGTCTTCCCTGAGCTATCTCATTTCCCCCCCACAGTAGCCCCATTATACAGGTGAGAAGCTGAGGCTTCAGCAGATACCTGCCTAAGATCCCACAGCTTAAAGGTGGTAGAGCTGGAAGCCGATCCCAAGCTGGCTGATGCCAGAGCCCTATTTTTCTCATCCTTTCATTCACTCTTTTTCATGTACGATGTATGTGGCCACAAGCAGAGGAACAGCCACTCCATGATGGTTTGTGCAAAGCAGGAATTTACGATCTCTCCTAAGAAATGTGGAGGTCAGTGTCACCACTGACAGAGGCTCAGTGGTCGTCAAGGTCTTAGGCACTTCCTCTCTCTCAGCATCGCCCCTTCCACATAGAGGATTTGCCCTCATGGTCACTAGACGGCTGCAGCTGCTCCAAGCATCCCATCCTCAGAGGACAATTTCCAGAGTGGGAGGGTAGGTGCAGGGGGCAGAGGCTTTCTCCTTGGCATGTCTCTTTTTATCAGGGAGAACAACCTTTCCCAGGGATCCCTGAGCAGGCCCATGCCCCTTGAACCAATCTCTGGCCAAGGGCAATAGGACTTCCATGCTTGGATTGGACTCACAATGTTTGTGCTCCAGCACACCTGCTGTGACTTCCACCTATCACCTGAGTATGGTTGGGGTTCTGCCAGTGTCTTAGCCTATCTGTGCTGCCATGGCAGAACATTTGAGAACTCGTAATTTATAAAGAATAGAAATTTACTCTATCACAGTTCTGGAAGCTGGGAAGTCCAAGGTCAAGGCACCGGCATGTGGTGTGGGCCTCCTTGCTGTGTCACACCATCGCAGAAGACAGAGGGCAAGAGAGGGTTGACTCTCTCCATCAAGCCCCTTTATTAGGGCACCGAATCTATTCACAAGGGAGAAGCCCTCATGGCCTAAGCAACTTTTTTTTTTTTTTTTTTTTTTTGAGACAGAGTCTCACTCTGTTGCCCAGGCTAGAGTGCCATGACATCAGCCTAGATCACAGCAATCTCAAACTCCTGGGCTCAAGCAATCCTCCTCCCTCAGCCTCCCGGGTAGCTGGGACTATAAGCATGCACTAGCATGCTCTGATAATTTTTTTTCTATATCTTTTTAGTTGTCCAGCTAATTTCTTTCTATTTTTAGTAGAGACGGGGGTCTTGCTCTAGCTGAGGCTGGTTTCGAACTCCTGACCTTGAGCAATCCTCCTGCCTCAGCCTCCCAGAGTGCTAGGATTACAGGCGTGAGCCACCAAGCCAGCCCCTAAGCATCTCTTAAAGGCTCCACCTTTTAATACTATCACATTGGCAATACCTGAGTTTTGGAGGGAACACAATCAAACCATAGATGTCAGCAAGGAAGAGGGAAGCATGGCTGTTGTGTAGACAGGCAACCTGCCCCTCACTGCCCATGCCATTTCCCTGACACTGCACCCTTCCTGCAGCAGGGCATTCAGAAATACCTATTGGCTCAACAAGGAGCAGAAGGGTGTGCAGTTTCTTCACTGGCAGACCTGTGCCACTGGCAGACCTGTGCCAGTTTCTTCACTGGGCTCGGGACCTGAAGTCATGACCCCTAGGTGCCCACCTGGCCCAAGGTGAGAACCACAGGAAAAGCATCAGATCCTGAGGAAAGCAGCACACTGGGGTCAGTGGCAAGTCTGTAGGGACCGATAACCTAGAACAGAAGGCAAGCGGAGGCTTTCAAATCGTTTGTAGGTTAGATGTATTCATCATCCACTCAGCAGGTGTGCATTGTCCAGGGTCTCCTCTCCGCTACACAGGCTTAACCAGCAGATATGGGTTGGCAGATTGCCTGAAGACTGTGCTGAGGAGTGAGTGAGACCCTGTCTTAAAAAAAAAAAAAAAAAAGGAACCAGCCCTGCCAATATCTTGATTTCGGACTTCTAACCTCTAGGACTGTGAGACAATAAATTTCTGTTGTTTAAGGTACCCGATCTATATAGTATGTTGTTATAGCAGTCCTAGCAAACTAATATTTAATACATGGAGCAATGGTCCCTGTGTACAGGGGATCTGTTCAGATTTGAGCTGGAGTTACCTGGACAAAGACCTGAAGAGGTTGTGGGCCTCAAAGAGTCAGGACGTCTCACTCCTACCCAGCCCTCGGGAAGTGACTGCCCTTCTATGGGCCTTGGCTGCCAGGGCAGATAGACCAGGTGACCACTTAGCCCCTTCCAGCCCTAACAGTCTAGTAGCCTCTCACCTTCAAGCAAGGCCAGCTGTCACCATTAAAGCCAGCCACCAACGGTTGCCTCCTGTTGGATTCTAATGCCAGGGCGGGGCCTGTAGACCTCACAGTTGAGGAAGCCCAGGGTTTAACTGGGGCCTCATTAGTGATCTATCCCTGTATAGCTAAGGAGCCCGAACTTCTGCGAGTGAGAATCTCCAGCAATTTTAACTGAGTAGTCCTGACTCAGGGGTTCCCACGAGGTTGTGGTCAAGACGTTGGCTGGAGCTTCAGTTGGTGAAAGCTTGACAGTGCTGGACTGTCCTCCAAGCCGTCACTCATGTGCTTAGCAGGATGGGGTTGGCTGCTGGTGGGAAGCCTCAGTTCCTCCCACACAGCCGTCTCCAGGTGCTGCTGTGTGTCTTTTTTTTTTTTTTTTTTGAGACAGAGTCTTACTCTGTTGCCCGGGCTAGAGTGAGTGCCGTGGTGTCAGCCTAGCTCACAGCAACCTCAAACTCCTGGGCTCAAGTGATCCTTCTGCCTCAGCCTCCCAAGTAGCTGGGACTACAGGCACGCGCCACCATGCCCGGCTAATTTTTTGTATATATTTTTAGTTGGCCAATTAATTTCTTTCTATTTATAGTAGAGACGGGGGTCCCACTCTTGCTCAGGCTGGTTTCGAACTCCTAACCTTGAGTGATCCGCCCCCTCGGCCTCCCAGAGTGCTAGGATTACAGGCATGAGCCACCTGGCCCAGCCTGCTTGTGTGTCTTGACAGCATGGTGGCTGCCTTCCTCCTGGAGGAGCTAGCCATGAGACCCGGGTAGAAGCTGCAGGCCTCTTATAACCTCTCTTGGAAATCACACACCACCACTTCTGCAGTATTTTGTGGACTCATAGGTCAGTCCTGTTTAGTGTGGAGGGATTGTATACATAAGGACATGAATATCAGAAGGCAAGGACTGCAGGGGCCACTTTGGTGGCTGGCTACCACAGGCTGGATAAGAGGTCTGGTGCCATAGTGGGTTCTGGGGGGCAGGGGTCATGAAGGAAGAATCTTGTAGATTGAGTTTGGGAAGCTGGAGCCTTGGGAGTATACTAGTTTCCTAGGGCTGCCACAATGAAGTGGCACAAACCAGATGGCTTAAACCAACAGCAATGTATTTTCTCCCAGTTCTGCGATGCCAGAAGTTTAAGATCAAGGTGTTGGCAGGGCTGGTTCCCTTTCAAGGCTCCGAGGGAGAATCCATTCCACGCCTCTCGCCTTGGCTTGTAGCAGCACTGTTCCAATTTCTGTCTCTGTCTTCACATGGCTGTCTTCCTCTTGTGTGTCTCAAATCTCCCTCTCTGTCCTCTTATAAGGTCACTGGATTTAGGGCCCACCCTAAACCCATGATGATCTCATCCTGAGAGCCTTAATTTAATTACATCTGCAAAGAGCCTGTTACCAATCAAGGTCACATTCACAGGTACCTCACTCTACAGCCCTCAACTGCTCCCAAATATTCATTCCTTCCTTACTTGGCCAAGGCATGAGTGGCTGCCATGTGCCATGTGCTCCGTGTTGTCTTCTTTGCGGAGGAACAGGCTGCGGAGACAACTCCTGCCTGGGAGGGAGGGCAGGAGGGCTAAGGACTTGGACATACCTTTTGAGACAACTCTATTCAATCCACTACAGAAGGCACCTCCACGGAACAGCTGGTTGATGAGTGACCTAATATCTCCATCTGCTTTGGCTCAGGTGTCACCTCCTCTAGGGAGCCTGCTACCTCTCCTTTGTGCCCCACAGCACCTGTGCCTGCCACCATCACTGTGCATTATTCCTTCCAGTAACACCGAGCACCCGCTCTATGCCAGGCACTGACAGCTGGGTCCCAGGGGTACAGCAGTTAGGGCTGCCAAATTTAGCATATAAAATTGCCCAGTTAAATCTGAACTTCAGATCCACAGTGAATTTAAGTTTGTCCCCATGTATTGAATCCGGCCACCCTAACATAGCGGAAGAGAGAAACACAGACTCCAACATCAGGGAGTCTACAATCTCATGGGGGTGATGGCAAGGGCATTGGGAGACCCCAGAAAGTGTGACCCCTTGGAGCCAGCCATGTGGAGGGAGAAGCCTCCCACAGTCTAAGTTGGGACCTAAAGGGTGAGGAGGCTAGGGCTGCAGACAAGGGGGCAGCATGGGCCAGAGTCGAGAGAGAGCCTGGCCTCAGAGAAGGGCAAGGGTTCAGGAGCACAAGGTGGCATGTGGAGCCAGGCATCCAGGCCGGCAGGGGCCGAACATGCTGCCCCTTGGGGAGTTTCGAACCCCGGACCAAGCAGATGTGCATTTTGAAAAACAGAGGTGTGTGGTGTCACAGGAGCCAAGGAAAGAAGAGCGTTTCAAGGAAGGAGTGAATACAGGGCCAGATGTTGCCGGGAGGTCCAGAAAGATGAGGATTGACACAGAGAAGCATAGTCAGAGGAGCAAAACTGCCGGAGGCTCAGGGAGGGAGATGTAGGTGGGGCAGGAACAGAAGCCAGGAGCTAGAGACAGGGTGGGCGGCTTTTCCAAAAGCTTTTGAGTTTGGAAGGGAGGTCTGAGGGCGGGCAGGAGTCGGTGTGGAGCAGAGTTGAGGCAAGGCTGGGGGAGGGGAGATCATGGCTGGGAGGGACCCCAAGGGGTGAGCCTGGCCCTGGACGGCCAGGGAGGGGGGGTCTGTTCAGTTCAGATTCTTTGGGGGAAGCCAGGGGCTCTCATCTGCCCACAGATCACAGTGTGCTGGCTGCCTCCCCAACTGTGCCCTCCCTCCCAGGCAGGAGTTGTCTCCCCAGCCTGTTCCTCCGCACAGAAGACAACATGGAGCACATAGCACATGGCAGCCACCCATGCCTTGGCCAAGTGAGGAAGGAATGAATATTTGGGAGCAGCTGAGGGCTGCAGAGTGAGAAGAGCGCAAAGCACAGTGGTTGGGGGAGCAGCTGTGTCAGAGGAGAGGGGAGGAAGAGGAGGCCAGGAAGGAGGAGCCCTGGGAACCCAAGGGCCTGGGAGAAAGGGGAGACTGTCCCTGTCCAGACTGTCCAGAGAGGTCAGAGAAAAGAATGGTGATCTCAGCCCCCTGTGTTGGGGGCTGAAGGAAGTAGACACCAGGCAGTGCAGAAAGCCTGATCGGTGTGGGCAGATGTTTGGCAGGAAGGGAGGGAGGGGTGGAGGGGAGGGGAGATATATTTTTGTACTGGGGGAGGGGGTTTCTTTCCTACCCCATGCCTTGCCAGGTGTTTCACATCCCATCTCATTTAATTCTCACAACTACCCTTGGAAGATGATGCTGCTGATGAAGATGATTGCTTTTGGTGGTCTCGCTTTATAAATAAGGAAACCGACTCTTAGAGATGTTAGGCACTTTGCTTAAAGCCACAAAGTCAGTAAGTAGCAGAGAGGAGATTTAAGCTCAGACTGGTCTGAGTCCAAAGCTGGCTCTCTCCACCACCCCACAAGACCAATGAAGCTCTGAGCAGAGGAGACAGCCCATAACTGGGGCAGCCCCCAGGGAGGAGAATGCTGCTTCTCAGCAGGAATAAGGGCATTGGCCTCAGGCCTCTTGGGAGGCATGGATGATGTCACTTTCCCCAGGGACTACTGGCCTCACCTCCCAGACCTTGTCTGGTGTCCAGCAAATTCCAGCAGCCTGGGGCAGGGTGAACACAAGAGTGGGGAGTGGCAGAAGGGGCAGGGCACCAGGGGATTATGGTGGCAGTCATCTGTGCACTGAAACAGCTGACCATGAAGTTCAGTGTGGGTAAGGAGACAAGAAAAGCCATAACAGGGTGGGGCGTGCGCTGGGGTGGGGTCGAGTCTCATTCCCCACCTTACCCCACTCCCTCACACTTTCCTGGCTCTGCAAATACTGTTCTGTCTGTTGAAATCTTGTATCTTCCTCCTCCTGTTTTTTAAAAGCAAGCTCAGAAGTCCCCTCCTCCTCCCTTGGGTACCTCCCTCTTGTCCTTACCTCTTGGTCTCCGGAGTGCCAGCAACCAAAACAGATTTTCTCATTGCAGAATAGGACATGCAGGCCGGGGATTCATTCATTCTTATCTACCTACATTCCCTTCATGGTCTTGTCTATTCTCACAGCTTTAAATATAATAGCATCCCTGCGCTGACTGCTGAAGTTTTTATCTCCAGCCTGGACCACTCTCCTAAGCTCCGGACTTTGACTACTCCACATTTCTACAAGAACATCTAAAAGGTATCTCAAAAACCTGACAAGGCCAAGACAGAATTCCCAATCTCTTCCCTACTCCCACCTCCCAACCTGCTCCTTCCAGAGTGACAATCCACATCTCAACTGAAGTCACTCCATTTTTCCCGTAGCTCAAGCTAAAAACCTTGAAGGTATTTTGACTCTTCTCTTTCCCTCACACTCCAAATCCGATCCACCAGCAAGTCCCTTTGGCTCTACTGGGCACCTGCCTGGAATGCCCTTCACCGAAATCCTCATGACTTGTTCCTTCAGATCGTGACTCAAATTTCACTCCATGTTTGCCTGCCCTGAGCATCCTAGTTAAAACTACAAATCCTGACCTCTCCTATTGTCTTTCCCCACTTTGTTTTCCTTCATAGAACATATATCACTAACATACTATGTATACTGCCTATTCACTTAGTTTATTATCTGCCTCCTCCCTCCTCCCCAAGAATAGAACCTTTTCTGTTTGTTATTGTTTTCTTTACTGCTTGGAACAGTCCTAGCATACAGTAGGCACTCAATAAATGTTGCTGAGGCCACCGCTGTACTGAGCACTAAAGATGGAATAATGAGCAAAACCTGAAAAGTCCACAAAGCTTACGTCTTGGGTATCAGTTCTCTAATTTTCGTGTGCACAACCTACCTGGGGAGCATTTCGGAGTGAAGACTCTGGCTCCACCCCTGGAGATTCTGGGGGAGGTCCGGGGGTCTGCACACCGCCCAAACTCCCCAGGTGATTCCGGTGTGGGCCTGCGGGGTTACACTCTGGCCAGTTGGGACAGACTGAAATTAATATTGTCTGGGTGCCCGATGTCACATCTTAACAGCACCATTCACTCTTCAGCAGTGGTTACATGCCTGCCCACCCTCTAAACCGTGAAGTGGAATCTTGCTCCGCCCCGTGCCCCCCCCACCCTGGGCTCAGCACGGCGTAGGTGCCGGTAAATGTTTATTGAGAGAGCGAATGAATGGAGGGTGAATGAATGGTTAGAAGATGGATGAATGAATAACAGGACTCTAGTTGAAAAGGAATTTCAAGAGTCAGGATCTAGAGGGTGGGAACGTTTCCAAAGACTTCCGCTGTGCCCGAAGGCTCGGGAGGGGCTGGTGTTCCAGAGGTCGTGACGCAATCGGTCCTCCGTGCAGGTGGCTGTCCTTGCCGGCGGGGGAGACGGGGAGCGCGGGGACCGCCCTACCACCCCAGACAGGTTGCCCAGCGGCGAGCCCCGCGCCGCTGTTGCCATAGCTACAGACACAGCTCGGCGAGGGGGCGGGCCCGGCGCCGAGACGTCACTCCCAGCGCGACGCTCATCCGCGCCTCCCGCCTCTTTCTGGTGCGAGACCCTCGGCCCGCCTCGCCGCGCTCCACCTGCGCGCCTTCTGCCGCTCGCCTCCCTCTCCCCGTTCTGCGCCGGCGCGGTGCCCGCGAGGCGCATGCGCGGTGCGGGGCCCGCCGCTCTGCTTCTGCCGTCGCGGCAGCTGCTGCTGTTGCCGCCTCCCTGCCGGCAAGTCTGTGAAGCGGGAGCTGAGAGTCGCCGACGCGGCTGCCGCCATGGGGGTGAGTGAGGCAGGGAGAGGAGACGGGAGGTCCAAGGGTGCTCCTCGCTACCCTCGCCCCATTGGCCCCCATTGTTCCTTAAACCCTTTCACGTGACCCCCAGACCCCACATGACCTGACTCCCCCATCTCAGGGTCCCCATGCTCTACTTAGCCAGGGAATCCCTTGGGGAGCACCCTTCTCCGGGGCTGCACCCTTCGTTGCCCCCCGCCACTCCCGTCGCGCCCGCCTCTTCCTGCCTCGCTGACCGGTTACCGGTCCCCAGCCACCCCCCCGCGCGACCTCTGAGGTTAGTCCCCCACCCCTTGCGCACCCATCACCGGGCTGTCACCAGCTCCGCGGGTTTCCACAACCGAGGCCCACCGTGGCTGGGAGGGAACTGAGGGCCAGAGGAAAGAAGGCGCCCAGCCAAGGTCACACTGGCCTGACTGGGGCTCCAGACCCCACCCCGGGTCTCCCGGATCCCGGGTCTCCCGGATCCCGGGTCTCCCCGATCCCAGTCCGCTGCGCTTCCCGCTATTCGAGTTGCAGCAAAGCGGGTTCCCTCTACACTCTTTGGAAACCTCTCCACCGGGTTCCTCCTGCTCCTGATGAAACACTCCTTCCTTCCCACAGAGGCCTGCCTTCACGGCCTCCCGGTTGCGATGAAGTGGTTATACTAGCTGGGTGGTTAGTAGTCTTAGTAGTGCAAGTGGCTTTGCAAGCGGAGAGCTGTGCAGGTGAGCAGGGCAGATGGGGGGACCACTGGTGATGGCCGCAGCTGCGGATGAATATTGGCCACCTGTTCTGTGCCGGCAGCCTGGAGGCGCGTTTTAGTGCCCTTTCCTGGCATACTGGCTTGGACAGAAGTTATTTGCGTGTTTCTGTGAGTTCACCTTGCTAAGTCTCAATTGGAGCAGTATCAGTTACCCTCCTAAAAAGATAACTGGCCCTCCGTTTACCGGCTATATTAATATTTACATGGAATTTCCACCACCTTCAGGGAACCCTGACTTTGGAGCTAGAGGCCCCATCTTTGCTGGCTATCAGCATAATATTGTGCCTGTGACTTGGCCTTTCTGTCTTTGAATTTCCTCACCGTGGGGATGCTAATACCTACCCCTGAGGGTAGTAGTGCAGATTAAATGAGATAATGGATGTCAGTAGCCAAGGAAGTGCCTCATAAGTAGTGGCTGTTATTTTTGCCTGTATTCTCAGCCTTCACTTTAGTGATCTAAAATAGATTTGTGCTATTTTTAACCCATTGGGTTTGTCCCTACTGTTATTAACCTAAATTTTTTTCTCACTCAAATATTTATTGACTGGACAAATCAACTTACTAGACAAAAATAGTTGTCTAATCCGTGTCAAAACAAACAGTCATCATTTTATTTTTATTTATTTATTTTTTTTTTTAGCCAGTCAAATTTAGCAGTGGGGAGTTGAGTAGTCATTATTTCAATAAGGAATTTTGGGTATTGTGTACTTCATATATAGAAAGTGAAGTATAGAGACCTTAGGCATATTTAATCCAGATTTTGGTGAAAAGGTCCCAGACCCTTGCTGTTGCTGAAACTAAATAAAACCTGTATGGCTTAGTAACTGTCCACCAGAATCAGCCAGTACAGACTGAACAGAAAACAAGAAGCATAACATGCCATTCTGGTTCAGCACTTCCTCATGGGGTGAGTTGAAGTAGCAGGCCCCATAGATGCTATGATCCTTGCTTCCTTTAGGGCCTCAATCTTATTACTCATACTTCACAGATGTGCGTCTAAGAACAGTCCCTACCAAGTCTCTTCTGGCACAAAATAGCAACAGAGAGGCTTAAATTCTCCTCCCTGAAACAGCTGAAACTTTCTCATCAGTGGGAGCTGGGGATGCCCCACGTCGGTGTCAGGAAGTCATCATGCCTAGTGGTCACCCTCTGTCTCCATGCTCCATTTGACAGCATGACTTCAGGCTGAGAGAGCATGGCCTGAGATGGAGCGCCTTCTCTTCAAAGTGCTTGCACCCTAGCTGCCACACATGTGTAGTCTTTTAGGAATTAGAATTTAGATCTCTTTGTTCCCTTCACCAAAAACAGAAGTTCTTTTCAGGTCCTGGCTACCATGTGGGTTGGAGGTACTGACATTGAAAATCTAAGAGACACCAAATTCTTTTTCTAGAAGGTGTCTCCTCCCCACCCCACGTGTTTTTTTCATTTTTCTTTGGGACCCCTAGCAGTCATGGAACTGCATGTGGAGTTACTACTTTGATAGGAATAATAAGGGGAGGATTTTCACAGCTGCACATGAAAACATCTGTATAGCACTTTATAACAAAAAATGCCATATAGATGTAATTGCAATGTAGTAGAAGGAGCATGGACTTTAGGGTTCAAACCTGGATTTGAATCATGGATGATTCATTCATTGAATACTGGATAAATATTGGCAAATAAAGCAGATATAACCTGTGCCTCATGGAATGTAGAGTCTGATGGGAATGGAGGGAGACTTTGGGAGGAAGACCTCTTTGAGAACCCTACTCACTGGTTCTGTGACCCTAAAAGTGAAACTTTGTGCCTCAGATTTCTGTTGTTGGTTTTTTTTATTGTTGTTTTGTTTATTTATTTATTTTTTTGAGACAGAGTCTCACTCTGTTGCCTGGGCTAGAGTGCCCTGGCATCAGCCTAGCTCACAGCAACCTTAAACTCCTGAGCTCAAGCGATCCTCCTGCCTCAGCCTCCCGAGTAGCTGGGACTATAGACATGTGCCACCAAGCCTGGCTAATTTTTCTATTTTTAGTAGAGACAGGATCTCACTCTTGCTCAGGCTGATCTTGAACTCCTGAGCTCAAATGATCCGCCCGCCTTGGCCTCCCAGAGTGCTAGGATTACAGGCATGAGCCACCGGCCCTGTGCCTCAGATTTCTCATCAAAGAAGTAGGCACATGTACCTTGCTGAGTTGTAAAGATTAAAATAGATCCTCTTTGCTAAAGCTCAAGCAGAATCTTTGTAAACAGAAGTTGTTACTATAAAGAATTTTTATATCCAGGACACTGTGTCATTTTGTCCTCATAATAGTACTATGATGTTATTGATGTAGGCATTGTTAGCCCCATTTTATGGATAAGGAAACTGAGGTTCAGAGAAATTGAGCAGTTTGTTGAAAAGAGATTAAGTAACTTGCCTAAAGTCACAGCTATTAAGTGGAAGAGCTAAGAATCAAATATCACATCCAGGTCTCTTTACTGAAATCCCATGTGCTATCTATTTATCTATCTAGGGAAAGACACTTAACCACAATGAGCTTACCATTCATTGTGCATATTTCCCATTTTAATTAGGTGCATTTTCTTATGTCCCTGCAGGGGACATACCCTCTTACTTACCTCCTTACCCCCACAAGGCAGTAGCAAAGCTAATTGGAACAGTGGGAGACCACTTTTCCTAGTTTGGGGGCGAGCCTCTGCCTGCCTGTCTGTCTGTTTCTGAGGTCTGCTGCCACCTCCCTCATGCCCTGTGGGTAGGCAGGGAAGCGCTTAAGGGGCTCTTTCCTTACCTCAGTCTCAGGCCATGGCAGCCCCAGGCCCTATTCAGAGGATTGCCTGGTTTGCCAGTTCTGCATGAATGAACCCATAGATCTCCTGGAGGCCCCCGGCAGGCCTTCCTGCTGCTTGTGCTTCGGAATTAATTCTCTTGCTTAGAAATGAGATTCTATGGAGGGAATCCAGGTTTCATTGCTTTCTGGGTCCTGGGCATTACACTTGCCTTCCAGCGCCTCTGATCCTTCAGCTCTGTGTTGTGGTAAGACAGTGAGCATGCAGGCTGGAGGAAGGGGCCGTGTATCTGCTATAAAGGTGTGCTAGCTTCTGACTGTCCTTATAGCTCTTCCTTGAGGCCAGTGATTGTGTCCCCATGGTCCTGAAGATGGAGTTGCTTTCACAAGTCATGCTGGCAGAAGGAGCATTGGCCCAGTCCAGTTAATGCCAAAGCTCATGATCTTTCTGCCCCACCGTGCAGCCCTGGAGACCTTCCATGTGAGGTTTCCCTTTTCCTCACTTCTGCCTTGGAGCAGGGATAGGTAGGGCCTGGGGTGGCACAGTTGGCAAACTCTTACCAAGCAAGATGGACAATGAGAAGGAGTTGCTAAGTGACTGCCTGAGGGTTTCCGAGGTCCTAGGCCTTATGTTGGCAGACATGAGAAGGTCTTTGTTGATGACTGAGTGGAAGTCCACGGCGCCGGAGGTAGCTCTCCCAGTGGGAGACAGCAGGGCTGGTGGAACAAACACTGGATCTGTGTGGCCTACCCCCTGGGATTGAGTCTTCCCTCTGCTGCTTACTCTCTGAGGAACTCTGAGCGAGTCACATCATCCCTTTGAGCCTCAGTTTTCTCAGATATAAAGGGAGGTGATGGTTTTCTGTCCTGGGAATTGATACACATAGTATTTGTGAAAGTACTTTGCAAGCTTGGAGTATCTCAATGTTGTCTTAAAACCCAAATTCCTGTGGACAAAAATGGATGCTCTAAAACTTCCCCATGGTGGAGAGCAAAACTTCTCCACAGTAGAGAGCAGGTAATTCTGTCCCGGGATCCCAGCCTTATACGTATACGGATGGCCTATTCTCTTCTGTTTCTTCCTCTAGGGAGGTAAGAAATGGAATCTAGCCTGGCTCCCAGCACAGTGCTCAGTCAGAAGATAGGTAATAGCTGGTGTTGGTAGAATTTGTACCTGTAAGAAATCCTTGTGAGTTTCTGATATCTGATCTCTTATGCCTCCTGGTTGCTTGAAGTAGGAGGTAAGCAGTGGTATTCCTTGGAAAATCAAGGGTAGAATTTATCCAGAGAAACTTTCCCAGTGGCTGGTTTTTCGACTTGGGTAGAATGTTAATCACTCTGCCCTTTCCTGGAGCCAGCCAGTGTCAGGGATAGGATGTAATTAGGGGTTGTCAAACCTCTCCAGAGAGCTCAGGGGATGGTAGGGTGGGGGTCAGAAGAGGCTGTGCTGTTGGTAAGAAGCAGAGCCAGCTAACCAGGGCCTTGGGGTGCCTTCCAGGGACTTGGGGTGTTTGGGTGCACCTCTACATGCCTGTGCTCTCTGGTCCTCCTTGGGAGTAAGAATGAGAGCTTACTCTCATTTATAGAGCACATGCCAGATTAACCCTCATGGGTTTCATACTTTCAAGGAGGTATTAAGAGCCTCATTCAGCAGACCAGGGAAGAAGGCTCAAAGAAGGCTGTATCCTGTCCTAGGACTGCAGCGAGTGGAGAGCAGGAGAGGCTTTGGACGAGGTCTGTCAAACTCTAGAGCCTGGCTCTTTCCCTGTTTCACCCAGCTTTTATAAGAGGGAGAGAGAGAGGTCTCATTAGGCCTGAGAGAACCCCACATCTGCCTCAAAACAGGATCTTATCTAGATGCAGCCGTGGGCGATGTGCCGTTTGCCCCTCTGTGCAAGGAGAGCCTCCCTTTGCTGCTCCCCTTGCCTGTGTGCCTGCATCTTGGTCTTGCTGGCCATGTGTCAGTGTCACCTCTGTCCTGAGGTGAACCCACTGGGGCTCTGCACTCTGCCTTTGTCCCTAGGTTCACGGTGTGCCTGCCACTGCTCATTGGCCTTGACTGAGCTGAGCTTCTGGGGAATGGCTCTGTATTCTTAAGCCAGAGCACCATGGCCTCAGCCTGAAATGGGACCTAACTCCCATAGGAACTGCCCCTGACCAGATTTTTATTTCTCGAAGCTGGAGGACCCTGAAAAAGCTTTATTAATAAACTTAGAATCAGCCATCAGCAGCTACCTCATGCTATCTCCTCTCTGAAAGCTGTCCTAAATGTGCCTAAAATTGGGTGTTCCCTCCTTAGGAGGGAGCAGATGAGTGAATATTTACTGGGCGCCTGCTGAGGGCCAGCTCTGCTGCAGGTGTTATCAGCTTTCTCACTGGTCCCCATAGTGACCCGTGGTCAGGCGGGTCAGTGTTCTTCTTGAAAGAAAGCTGAGAAGTCTAGTGACACTCCTTGGGACTCACCACTATGAAGCCATGTTGCCCACCCTGGGTCTTTCCCACCCCATAAATGTGTGGCCTGTGGATGCAGGGACCTTTTTGTTCCTCAAAGGGAGAGGGAAGTCTTTGGTTGGCTACAGCCCTTCCATCCTATGTTGCTTTTCCCTGTTGCAGAGAAAGTCGAGCAAAGCCAAGGAGAAGAAGCAGAAGCGGTTGGAGGAGCGAGCAGCCATGGATGCAGTTTGTGCCAAAGTGGATGCCGCCAACAGGGTGACTCTCCCCTCCCTCCCAGTCCCTGCCTCTTGGGATTTCAGCTTGGTTTTTAGTTTGGCTTCTCTTGGCGCCACCCTGTGGCGGCCTTGTCTCCTTGCAGGGCAGGGGAATGAGCCCGGCACCTCTGACTGGGCTGTGAGAGCTGGGAGGAGGTGTCAGCAGTTGGCCCGGGTGTTCAGGGAAGTGTGCATCCCAATGGAAGTGGCTGCTTCTCTGTGTGTCTCTTTTCTTATGGACAGAAGAGGGTCTGGAGAAATTTCTGTTAGGAGTTTGCGTTCTAGGGAAGAAACTTCTTGATGAAATGTAGTATACACTTTTCTATTGATTTCTTCAAACATTTCTTAACTGCACATGAGGCACTGAAGGCTGAGGGGGATGCAGTGGCCTGGTCCTCCAGGGGCTGCAGTCAGGGCAGGAGTAGCTGTGGATCTGAGCACCACATGGACCAGGCCCGGAGCAGCCTGGTAGCCGTGGCTTTCCACCTGAAGTGGGAATTCTGATCATCCTTCCTGCCCCCATTTCATATCCCATTTTTTGGTCATTCTTTTAGCCCACTCATAGTCAACACTCCACATTTATAAGCATGTGGCTCAGGGATATGATTGTCCATTTGGGGTTTTGGCCAGCTGAGGTCAGTTGGGGGCTACTTCTCAGCAGTGTGAGAGCGGATCACGTGGCCTCTCCTTTGTGTTGGCTGTGCTGTGAGCAGGTATCATGCCCATAGGCCAGTAAAGTCTCCTACCGTGTCAAATGACACTGAACTTAAGTCTCTTGACCTTCTTACCAAAGCCTTCCTCCTGCATGTGACTTCAGAGCTGAGGCAGGTGGAGGGGTCTGTGAGGCTGCTTCTGGGGCCAGAGCTAACCTCCTAATGTGGGTCCCCACAGCGTCACACTCCCAGAAAACAGGGCTCGGGGCAAGGCCTGCACCTCCACTACACCTGTCTGTGCTATTCTCTTTTCTTTGCCTCCACAGCTTGGAGACCCTCTAGAGGCTTTCCCAGTGTTCAAGAAATATGATCGAAATGGGTGAGTCGTGTTTAGTGTTCCTAACTGCTGTCTCCTTGAATGTCTTCAGGAAGTCACGTCTCCAGAGGATGCTTCCTCAGACCCAAACTTTCTCATTCTTCTTCGTTATGAAAAAGCAGAAACTGTGGCTAGTGCCCTCTATTGATATAAAATCCTACTGTTAGGATGACAAAGGAATCTGTAAATGAGCAAAGATTGCACTTAATCTCAGATGTCGCTTTAGAACTTGCTCTCTCTGTACAAAGAATCATTGAGCTGAAATAAATTTGGAAAATTGTGCGGATACCTTTATTTTATACATGGGAAACTGAGGCTCAGAGAAGTAAAGGAGGTTTCTGTGTTTATAGAGTTTACCCCTGACAGCTGAGGGGACTTTTAATTCCAATCCAGTGCTCTTGCCCTGAGTATATAGCATAATTGTTAAAAGTCACTTATTGGCTGTTTGACCCTGGACAAATTATTTAACCTCTCTGTTCCTCAATTTTCTAATCAGAAATGGGTCTAATAGTACTTTCTTCATGGAGTTGTCAGCTAGGTGTTAGCTGTTATTACTGCTGATCCAGTTTACTGTAGGATGAGGATTAAAGGCCTCCTCCCCTTTTTTTTGTCCTTTGGTTTATAAAATAAGCATAATCTGTCTTACTTGAGATGCTGTTCATGACTCATGCTTCTATAATGTAACACCTCGGCTTAACGGAAAAACAGGGGTGATGGTTTCTCAGAGGTGTGGGTTGAATTATAGCTGGGCCTCTTATTAACTCTAGTTGGACAAGTCACTCTAATCCTCAGGCCTCGTTTTCTTATCTGTGAAAGAGGATGATGCTGCCAAACTTACAAGGTTTTTTTTAAGGAGGAAAGAGAATATGTCTAGCTCTGTAAGTAGCAGCTGGTATGTGTATATATATATATTTTTTTGAGACAGAGTCTCCCTCTGTTGACCTGGCTAGAGTGCCGTGGCGTCAGCCTAGCTCATTGCAACCTCAAACTCCTGGGTTCAAGTAATCCTTCTGCCTCAGCCTCCCGAGTAGCTGGGACTACAGGCATGCGCCACCATGCCCTGCTAATTTTTTCTATATATTTTTAGCTGGCCAATTAATTTCTTTCTATTTTTAGTAGAGACGGAATCTCGCTGTTGCTCAGGC
>CAUYRT010079651.1:0-48969 GCA_963574885.1 Lepilemur ruficaudatus | reverse complement strand
ATGCTGTTTTTATTACTATAGCCTTGTATCATAGCTTGAAGTCTGGTAAATCGATGCCTCCCAATTTGTTCTTTTTGCTTGAGATTGCTTTTGCTATGTGGGGGTCTTCTCTCTTTTCATACAAAGCATAGAAGATTTTTTTCTAGATCTGTGAAAAATGATGTTGGTATTTTAATAGAGATTGCCTCAGGTGGTGGGTGGGGCCCTGGGACTTCCAGGTGTGTCCTTATTCTCCACCTCAGTGGAGGAAGGTGTGGGAGTGAGGCTGGGTGGAGCTGGGTTGGGTGAGCCTGCCCTCAAGCTCCACAAATGCTGTTACCTGGGGTCAAAGGTCTGTTCTCTTCTTCTGGGCAAAGTTGCCAGGGAGGGGCCGAAATGACCCCACTCAGCCAAAAAATCTGTACTTAGGGATGGTGCTGTCTGAGACCTGCAGTCTGGAGCAGGCCTCGCTCCTTCCGGGCTTCTGCTAGCAGGCAGAACCTCAAGCCAGTGAATCTCCCCTGACTGTGAAGCAAGCCAGGAGGTTCCCTGCACAGCATTGAGGCCTGAGGTGGCAGCGCAACCCTCTCACAGGAGGAGGGTTGCCCCTCAAGAATACTGTAGCTAGGATCCACTCTGATCTGCCCCCTGAAGGCACAAACACCTCAGTAGATTAGTTCACAAATATTCCTTCTATGTCCCCGGGCAATGTGATCAAGACCTGGGTGTATGGGATCTGGTCTGCAGGCCTAGTCCCTGGGCCCTGGAGATCAATCCCTGATCCTGCCAGGGAGAAGAGAGCTGGTCTCAAGTCATGCATGGGGTGCCCAAGCTGGATCAGTATCTCTCTGCCTTGGGATTTGCCCCACTCTCCTGGATTCACCAGGCAAGCAGCACCAGGGAGGGCTGGTGGGTAGGGAGCTCACAGTCCCAGTACCCATCAGTCTGATGTAGGGCCCCAAAAGGAAAGGTCCTGTTCCTTACATATGCCTCCAGGTGGTGGCTAAATTATCTCTCTTGGCAGCCCTGGGTAGGGAAGGGGACGGAGAGAATGAAGCAATATGGCGCTTGCCCATCCGCTTGGGTCTGTGGGGTGGGAGGTGCTCCGAGGGAGCAGGGAGCCTGGTGTCCTATCTGCAAGAGGCTCACCGCTCACTGGTGGCGGGCAGCCATGTCTGGGCTGGTGTTAGCAGGTCTCTTCAGCAGCTCAGGAGCCCACCAGAAGTCTGAGATGCAAGGGAGGTGGAATTTAACAGCTCCACCTACCCTTGTTGCTGATCTTCATGCCTCTCAGGGTTTAGACCCTGCTGATGCCTTTCTTCTTCCAGTTCTGCTCTACAACTTCTTCCCGTGGAGTCTCCTGTAGTTTCAGGTACCCTTCCTTCCGATCCTTATCTGATCTATGTTTGTCTGCCTGTTCGTTTTTTTCACTTTTATCTAAAATCTATCTTTCTTGCAGAGACACTCTGGCTGGCAGTTTTTCTCATCCACCATCCTTGTCTTTTTGATAATAGCCATTCTAACAAGTGCTAGGTGACATGTCATTGTGGTTTTGATTTGTATTTTCCCGATCATTAGTGATGGTGAACATTTTTTATACACATGTTGGCCATTTGTATGTCTTTTTTTTGGAAATTTCTATTCATATCCTTTTCACATTTTAAAGTATGGTTATTTGTTTTGTTTTTTGCTATAGAGTTATTGAGTTACTTATATATTTTGTATATTAAACTTTTGTCAGACACATGGTTTGCAAATATTTTCTGCCATTTTATAGGCTGCCTTTTCATTTTGCTGATTGTTTCCTTTGCTGTGCCAAAAACATTGCCAAAACAAATGTTGAAGAGAGTTTTTCCATTTTCTTCAGAAGTTTTATGGTTTCAGGCCTTACATTTAAGTCTTTAATCCATTTTGAGTTAACTTTTGCATATGGTGCAAGATAAGGATCCAATTTTATCTTTGACATGGGAATATCATTTTTTCTACCACCATTTATTGAAGAGACTATCCTTTTCCCATTGTGTATTCTTGACACCTTTCTCAAGGAATAACTGACTATATGTGTGGGTTTATTTCTGGGCCATTGGTCTCTGTGTTTGTTTTTATGCCATTCTGTTTTGATTACTATAACATTGTGGTATAGTTTGAAATAAGGAAGTATGATGCCTCTAGCATTGCTCAGGATTTCTTTGGCTATCTGGGGTCTTTTGTGGCTCCATATGAATTTTTAGAATTGTTTTTCTATTTCTGTGAAAAATGTCATTGGAATTTTGATACAGGTTTTATTGAATCTGTAGATCACTTTATGTATTATGGACATTTTAACAATATTAATTCTTCTAATCCATGAACATGGGTTTTTTTTTTTTTTTTTCATTTATCTGTGTCTTCTTCAGTTTCTTTCATCGGTGTCTTATAGTTTTCAGTATACAGATTTTTCACCTTTGCTAAATTTATTCCTAAGTATTAAATATTTTTTATTCTATTATAAATGGGATTATTTTTAAAATTTCTTTCTAAATAATTTATTGGTGGTGCATAGAAATGCAATCAATTTTTGCATGTTGATTTTGTGTCCTGCAACTTTATTGAGTTTATTTATTAGTCCTACCAGTATTTTGGTGCAGTCTTTAGAGTTTTCTATATATAAGATCATGTCACCTGCAAACAGATATAATTTAACTTCTTCCTTTTCAATTTGGATCCCTTTTATTTCTTTTTCTTGCTTGATTGCTCTGGCTAGGATCCAGTTCCTTACTGAATAGAAGTAATGAGAGTGAGCACCTTCATCTTGTTCCTGCTCTTAGAGGACAAGCTTCAGCTCTTCACCATTGAGTGTAATGTTTGCTGTGGGCTTGTTTAGCTTTTATTATGTTGAGGTACATTCTTCCTATAGCTAATTTACTGGGAGTTTTCAACATGAAAAGATGTTGAATTTTGTCACATGCTTTTTCTGCTTCTACTCAGATGCTAGTGTGACTTTTATCCTTCATTCTGTTAATGTGGTGCATCACATTTATTGATTTATATATGTTGAATCATCTTTACATCTTAGGGATAAATTCCACTTGATCATGGTACGTGATCCTTTTAATGTCCAGTTGAATTTGGTTTGCTACTATTTTTGTTTTGTTTTGTTTTTTGGTTTGCTACTATTTTGTTGATGATATTTGCATCTAGTTTCATCAGCAATATTAGCCTGTAATTTTTTTCTTGTGCTATCCTGATGTGGGTTTTGTATGAGGGCAATGTTGTCCTTGTGAAATCAGTTTGTGTTTCCTTCTCTTCAATTTTTTGGAAGAGTTTGAGGAGAATTGGCATTAATTCTTTAAATGCTTGGTAGAATTCACTTATAAAACCATCTTGTCCTGGGCTTCTATTTTTTGGGAAGTCTTTGATTAGTGACTCAATCACTTTATTAATTATTGTTTTGTTCAGATTTTCTATTTCTTTATGATTGTTAGGTTGTATGTTTCTATGAATTTATCTATTCTAGTTTATTCAATTAGTTGGTATATAATTATCATAATAGTCTCTTATGATTTTTGTATTTCTGTGGTATCAATAATAACATCTATTTTGTTTATAATTTTATTTTAGTCTTATCTTTTTATTTCTTGGCTCATATAGCTAAGGGTTTGTCAATTTTGTTTATCTTTTCAAAAACTAACTTCTAGGTTTGCTGAACTTTGCTATTGTCTTTTAGTCTGTCTTTCATTTATTTCTGCTCTAGTATTTATTATTTATTTCTTCTTCTTACTTTGATATTAGGTTCCCCCCCTCTTTTTCTAGTTCTTTTTCTATACCTTGATGTATAGAGCTAGGTTATTTACTTGAGATCTTTTTCTTTTCTTTTTAATGCAGGCATTTATTGCTATAAATTTCCTGGTTAGAACTCCTTTTGCTGCATTCTGTGTGTTTTGGTGTTTTGTGTTTGGTGTTTCTGTTTGTCTGAAGATACTTACAAATTTCTCTTTTGATTTATTGTCTGACCCACTGGTTGTTCAGGAGTATGTGGTTTAAATTTTATATATTTGTAAATTTTTAAGTTTTCCTCCAGTTACTGATTTATAGTTTCATACCATTATTGTTCAAAAAGTTATTTGATATGATTTAAATCTTTCTAAATTGGTTAGGATATGTTTTGTGTTCCAACTTATGATTTATTCTGAAGAATGTTTGGTATGCCCTTGAGAAAAATGTGTATTATGTTGCTGTTGGTAGAATGCACAAATAGTAGAATATACCTATGTTAGAACCATTTAGTCTATAGTGCTAGTCAATTCTCCTGTTTTTCTACTGATTTTCTGTCTGGATGATCTATCCGTTGTTGACAGTGGAGAATTATGTCTCCTACTATTCTCTAGTTCTGTCACCAGTTCTATTAATATTTGCTTTATATATTTTGGTGTTCCAATGTTGGGTACATATATAGTACAATTGTTATATTCTCTTGCTGAATTGATCCAGTTATCATTATATAATGACACTTTTTTATCACTTGTGACAGATTTTGACTGCAAGTCTAATTTGCTTGATATAAATATAACTGCCCCAGCTTTATTTGCATTTGCATGTAATAATATCTTTTTTTATCCCTTCACTTTCAGTCCATGTGTTGTGTCCTTAAGGCCAAAGTGATTTTGTAGGCAGCACATTCTTTTAGTCACTGTGTCTTTTTTTTTTTTTTTTAGGGGCAATGTCTTATTATGTTGTCCAGGTGGCCCCAAACTCCTGGGCTCAAGTGATTCTTCCAGCTCAGCCTCCCACATAGTTGGGACTATGGGAACTTGCCCCACTGTGCCCAGACTGTGTGTCTTTTGATTGAAAAATTTCATCCATTTACATCTAAAGTAATTGATAGGTAAAGGCTTTCTATCATCTTTTCATTCATTTTTTTTCTGACTGTTTTATACTTTCTTTGTTCCTCTCTTGCTGTCTTCCTTTGTAATTTGTTGATTGTCTTCCAATGGTATGCTTTGATTTCTTTCTTTTTATTATGTATCTATAAGAGTTTTTTTCTTTGAGGTTACAAAGAAATAAAGCCTCTTTATTTAAGAGGCTTAAAAAACACATTATAGTAAAAGCATTCTATTTTAAGGTGGAAACAACTTAACTTTAATTACATATAAAAACTCTACACTTTTACTTTTTCTCCCCCCATATTTTATGCTATCAATGTCACACTTTACATTTTGATATTGTGTATGTATTAAAAAATTATTGTAGCTATATTTTTGATTTCTTTGTCTTTTAACTTTTTTCTAGAATTAAAACTGATTTATGCACCACCATTACAGTGTTAGAGAATTCTGAATTTGACTGTATATTTATCTGTACCAGTGAGTTTTTTAGTTTCATGTTTCCATGTTGTTTCTTAGCATCCTTTCATTTCAACTTGAAGAACTCCCTTTAGCATTTCTTGTAAGGCAGATCTAGTGGTGATGAACTCCTTCAGTCTTTCTTTCTTTTCCTTCCTTCCTTCCTTCCTTCCTTCCTTCCTTCCTTCCTTCCTTCCTTCCTTCCTTCCTTCCTTCCTTCCTTCCTTCCTTCCTTCCTTCCTTCCTTCCTTCACGTCTGAAGGATAAATTTGCCAGGTATAGTATTCTTGGTTGTCAGTTTTTTTTCTTTCAGCACTTTGATTATATTATCTCATTTTCTCCTTGCCTGCAAGGTTTATGTTGAGAAGTCTGCTGATAGCCTATAGGAGTTTCCTTGTTTGTGATAAGTCTCTTATTTCTTGCTGCTTTCAAGATTTTATCTTTGTCTTTGACTTTTGACAATTTGATAATAGTGTGTCTTGGAGTATTATTCTATGAGTTGATCTTGCTTTGAGTTCTTTGAGTTTCATAAATATCTGGATGTCCATATCCCTCCCAAGAGTTGTGAAGGTTTAAGCCATTATGCCTTTAAATAAGCTTTAGTCCCCTTTCTCTCTTCTGCTGCTTAGACTCCCATAATTCATATATTTGTATGTTTGATGGTGTCTCATATGCCCCTTATGCTTTTTAAAATTTTTTCATTCTTTTTTTATTCCTTTAAGTGACTAATTTCAAATGACCTGTTTTTTATTTCCTAATTCTTTATCCTTCATGATAAAGTCTGCTGTTGAAGCTCTTTACTGAGTTTTTCGTTCCTGTCATTGTATTCTTCAGCTCCAGGATTTCTGTATGTCTGTATAGTTCTTTTCTTTCTTTCTTTTCTTTTTTTTTAAATTTTCTAGTTCTTTGTTAAACTTTTCATTTTGTTCATTTATTGTTTTCCTAATTTTATTTAGTTGTCTGTCTGTGTTCTCTTGTGTCTCATTGAGCTTCTTTAAGATGATTGTTTTGAATTCTTTGTCAGAGAATTTATGGATCTCCATTTCTTTGGGTGTAAGTTACTAGAGCCTTATTAGTTTCCTTTGGTGGTGTCAGGTTGGACTGACTCTCTGTGATCAGCCTTGCATTGGTGTCTGCGTATTTAAAGGAAAAAAATGCCTCTTCCAGCTTTACGGTCTAGATTTGGAAGGTAAAATCCTTCTCCTGTTGTTTCTGGGCTAATGGGATTATCTCTGGGATTGTGGGCAAATGGGGTTAAAGCTGGATCATGTGGCTACTGTTGGGTCTGTAGTTGAGCCTGTCATTGGTGGGCCTGTTACCAGGGACTGGGTTGGGCATGATTTCTGTCTGGTCCTTGAGTGACAGGAACAACCTCTGGGACCTTAGTCAGTAGGACTAGTGCTGGGATGATGATCTGCTTCAGGGTCCACAGGTCATAGTACCATTACTGAGTGAACTAACAATGTATCTTCCTCTTAGTATCTAAGAGGTCTCCCACTGGATCACTGGGTTGGTTTCTTGGGCAGGCAGTACTGGCCCTGCAGTACCATGGCTGAGAGGGGCTGGAACTGAGTTACAGGGCTGCTTAAGAGTCCGTAGCCAAGACTGGGGTCTGCAGTCCTGCTTCTGGGGACACTGATGGGTGTGTCTACTACTGGGTCCCTAGGTGGGCAGGACCACTTCCAGACTGTAGCTGAGAGGGGCTGAAGCTTGAGTTACATGGCTAATTTTGGATCTGCTATGGGACTGATGTTGGCAGGCCTGCCTGCAGGGGAAAGAATGGGTGCATATCTCTCTGAGTCCCTATACAGGCAGAACTCCTGTCATACTGTAGTTTAGAGAGCCTGAAGCTGAGGTACAGGGTTACTTCAGTGTCCAGAGCCAAGACTGAAGTCAGTAGCCTGTCACTTAAGGTATGAGTAGGAATTACTGCTCCTTGGCAGATAATCTAGTGGCAGGACCAAGGCCAAATGAGGTTGTAGTTGAGTCTACAAGAGAATGAGGCTGTTTTTGAGTCTGGAGCCAGTACCACAGTTGGTAAGTCTGCCAACTGGGTGTGGATCTTCCCTTTCAAAATGAGCCCCCTCAGTCTTGAGCTCCAATTTTCACAATTTCTACCTAAATCTCAAAGCTATACAAAGGTACTTTTGTTTATGGATGGCTGTGAAATTATTGTTGCTATGTGGGGGATACCTCCAATTCTGCTATCTTGTTGACATTATTGCCTTCAAATCATTCTTGATTATCTTGAAATATCTTTCCCCTCGAGATGAAATTTCTTAAGAACATACAAGCTCTAAGGAAAGAGCTAGAAGATTTTTTTTTGTCACCAGTTCTGTCTTTTGGATCTAAGTTGTTTTCCTTTAAAAAAGCAAAACTTTCACCTGAAATAGCTAAGAAAATCCTATAGTGTGGGCTGTCTCTAGCAGCTCAGTGTCACCTTGGCTAGGCTGCTGCCAACACCCACGGACCCCTTCATTGCCATTCTCAGCAGCACATGTCCTAGTTTTATTTAAATAGCATAAAGGTTGGAGCTGGAAAAGAGAACAATATCCAATTTGGCATTTGAAGTAAGTATTACAAATATAGACTATAGAGATTCTAGGAAGGAGCAAGGTTGGTGGTCCTAGATGAGAGAAGAGATTAAAACTGTGGCATAATTGAATGTTAGAGTTAGAAAGTACCTTATAGGTCACTAGTTCTATCCCCCTCACCTTAGGGATATGGAAACTGGAATCCAGCTTGGTGAAATGACTCGGTTAAGTTAGCACCAGACCTGTAACTAGAACTCAGGGTATTTTTATTTCTAGGACAATACTCTTCCTATCATATCCAACTATGCTTTCTGTGTCATTCAGACTTGGAAGTCAATGATAGCATTCCAGTAGAATATTTTCCTGTAGATCTGGATTTGTAAGCCAGAAAAATTTCGTTGATGATATAAAGAAATTTGCTAAGACTTATTCCTATACTCAGAGTGCTGGTTAATTTTATATACCAACGTATTTGAGCCACAGACCCCAGATATGTGGTCAAATATTAGTTGGAGTGATTCTGTGAGGATCTTTTTATGTGAGATTAACATTTAAATCAGTGGACTTTGAGTAAAGCATTGCCCTGCATAATGTGGTTAGGCCTCATTCAATCAGTTAAAGGCCTAAATACGACAAAAGACTGACCTCACCTGAGTAAGAGAGAATTCTACCAGCAGACAGTCTATGGATTTGAACTACAGCAATTGGCATCTTCCTGGGTCTCTAGTGTGATGGCACACCCTTCAGATTTTGGACTTGTCAGCCTTCATAATCATGTGAGCTAATTCTTGTAAAAGTCTCTTTCGCTTTATATACACATCCTATTGGATCTGTTTCTCTGGAGAGCTCTGACTAATTTACTTAGTGGAACATTTGTTTCTCTAATCCAGCATTTTTACCTTAAACAATTGTATCCACAGCATCTTGGCTCATGTTTTGGGTCATCATGTGCTATTATCCATCTCCTTAATGCTCTGTAAACACAGAGGTGCTTTTTTAAATTATTATTTTGGTACTAAAAAAACCTTTAAAATTATGTCAAGTTGAGTAATTATATTGTTTCTTCCTCATTTATGGAGATCATATCATAATAGAAGCTTGATATATCTTCATAAAATACTGAGACCAGAGCTGCTGGCTCTATCTGTTGAATGGGAAGGTAGCTTTTTGGCTCAGATGTCTGAGAAAGCAAAAAGAGCTAGCACACAGCAACTCAGTTTTCATTCATTCTCCAAGAATTTGGTAGTTATTCTCCTGTCCAGTTCTCCAGCCTGCTTTTCCAGATCATCTGCATCTAGCTTCTTTGTATTAGTTAGGACACTTTCAGGCATGAGTGACAAGTAACCCAACTCAAAATAGCTTAAGCCAAAATAGAATTTTATTTGCTTATGTAACAACAACAACAAAAAAGAAAGCCTGAGGAGAGATCTGAGATGGATAAATCTAGAGCCTCAAACATTGTCACCAAGACTTCATCTCTCTCCATCTCTCTGCTTGGCTTTCCTTTGTGCTGTCATTGTTTCAGGGCTAGCTTATGCTTAGTATTGGCAAAATACAGTCAGTAGTTCCTGGTTCCCATCCCATCAATTTAACACCACAGCAGAAAAGAATGCTTCTCAAGAGTGCTAACAAAAGTTCTGGGCCTGACTCTTATTGGCCAACTAGATTGCCTTTCTATTCCTGAATTTGCTGATTAGCTTCCTGCTGGATCATAAGCCCACCTTCATACTTGAGTAGGGGTTGACCTCAATCAACCCACATGAAAATAAAATAATGAAGAGGCAGTTTTCTTAAAGAGAAATGGTAAATGGATGCCAAGTATATAAAAGTAATAGAATACACTACATTATCCTTGTCAAATTTGGGCAGTCAGTTTGGTCTGCTAGGTAAGTAAGAAACAGTCGAGAGGAGAACTAGGTGCTCAGTCTTAAATGTTTAATTTGAGGTGCGTGTGGAATATTCTGTGCTTGTGGCTAACAGGAGTCAGCGTATAGAGAAAAAGCACTAGCCTACAGATTCTCCTCATAATTTTAGAAACAAGTCATGTTTCCTAGAAGGCTTTAATATTCTAGAATGAAGGTTCTGTATATATTTATTCTCTTCTTACCTGGTAGTGGCATTTTCTCATTGACTGTTTTATTGTCAGCTCCAGGACCTTCACTTTCATTCCTTTCTGTGGTTTGCCATCAATTTTGGAATTAAATACTAGGCAGTAATGCTCCATGAGAAAAGGGGTGTTAGTCCTTGTATGCAACACCTAGAAGAGTTTTGGGCCCATGGTAGTTACTCAAAAATATTTGTTGAATAAAGGATTGGATACACCATATTGGTTATTTTACATATGACCTCACCATGAATTGATAAAATGTCACAAAAATGAATTCTGCTTCATTTACAATGCTTTCAATGATGAGATTATTTCTGGTTGACTTAAAAAAATTAAACTCTAAATTTTGAGATAATTGCAGATTTACATGTGTAGTTATAAGAAATAATACAGGCTCATGTAGTGTTTACTCTGTTTCTCCCCATGGTCAGTTTTTACAAGGTTATTTATAGTATCACAAATAGGATATTGAAATGTTGACATTGATGCAGTCAGTTTGATTGACTTTTTTTGTGTGGCTGTGGTAAATTGTTTCATGGCCACAAATCTTCCCATCTAAGATTCATGCTCTTTTGCAACATATCTTTGTTGTTCCTATAATTTAGAGATGGAGTTTCTTTTTTTTATCCCTTTGAATTTGGGCCAGATTTGCTTTGCTTTGACCAATAGAATTTGGCAAAAGTTATGTTGTTTCCTAGAGCCTAGGCCTCAAAAGGCCTTCCACATTTTACCTCCTCTCTCTTGATATGTTTTCCTGAGATCCACTTGTGCAGAAATATAGACTATAGATAGCACAGTCTACTGGAGAGGATGAGAGACCACGAGGAGGCAAACTGAGATGCCCCTGTCAACAGCTACAACCAGCTGCTGGACTTGTGAGTGAGGCCATGTGGGACCTCCCAGCCAGCTGACTACCTTGCTGATGCATGAGTAAGCCCAGGCAAAACCAGCAGAGGAACTGCCGAGGAAAAAACCAGAATTATAAGAAATAATAAATCGTTGTTGCTTTAAATCATTAATTTTTGGACTATTTGTTACACAGCAGAGGGTAATCTCACATGGAGGATCTTTAGGTATACAGATGCAGGGTTTGTTCTTGGATTATGATATGGTAACTAAGACATAAGGATTGACCATGTATGTGTAGTTTGAATTTTTTCCCCTATATACATAACCTGTCAGTTGATTTCACTTTGTCATATTTCTACTCAATAATAAAGCAAGAAAATCTGATTAATACCAGCTTTACTTCATCTCTCTTTCTTATTAGCATGTGGAATTTTTATTGGTAACTGGCAAAGAAATTTAATGGTTTCTTGTAGATAGAGACCCAGACCTGGTTTCTGAAGTTAATATTTATTTAGACTCAAATTTAGCCAAACAAATGTCTCAGTGGAAAAATCCACATTACCATATTTTAAGACAAATATGGAAATCCAGAATTCAAAGACTCTTTCATTTTCTGAAAACCATTCAGTAGCTATCACTTTGAATTTTGTGTTGATACTAATATTAACTCCAGTAATAAATCTTTAACTAGATATGTTCTGAAAGGGTACCTTGTTTCAGAAATCCCAGGAAAGTATACTGACATACAGAGATTTCTATAGATAGTGAAAATATGAATGAGCTTATATTTATTGGCTCTTTATGACATTTTTCTCTCAGAGATATTAAAGATTAATCAAATACATCAGTGAGTAGATCTGACTTTACATAGTGGTTAAGAAATCAGTGTTTGGAGTTAGATTCCCAGGGTTAACATCTAATTATACCATTTACAGACTGTAGGTCCCTAGGCAAGCTTAATCTCCTTGTGTCTCAGTTCCTACATCTACAAAATAGGGATAAAAATAATACCTGTCTCAGGTCTGTTGTGAGGACTAGATGAGAAAATGTACAATTTCTATTACATAGTAATTACTCAAATATTAGTTAGTTCTATGCCCCCTCTTTACTTCTTCAGTAGCAGCAACAATAGGTTGCTGCTATTATTACTCTTTATATTCCTTAGTTGGTCACTAGTATGAGCTGTCTTACTCTAAGCTTCTTATTACAACTCTAGGACTCTGAACATTTAACACCAAGCTAACGACTTGTTGTCTAGTTCAAGTTTTTGATTGTTACAGTTAATAGGTATTTGCAAGAAGGTCAGTAAAGTGTAGCATCACAGAAGCTCCCAATAGGTTCAACTGGATCAACATGGTGCACTTGTTGTTGTCATAGTTATTTATCTTCTCTGGACATTCCCTCTATTTCCCCTGAGGAGAAGATAAATAAATAAAGATTTCTGAAAATTGCTGCCTGCTGGTCCCTTTGGGATCATGTGAAGAATTGGCCCCTTGAAATGAAAATGACCTCTCTTTCTCCTGGTTGTACTTACCTCTCCAAGACATATTGTGATCGGGACCCAGTCATTCTACCAAAGTGCAAGGCTTGTTTCTGTTTATTGAGTCATTAGCTGGGTCATTGACCCCCTCACATATATGGAAGGGTTGTGTAAATCTGAAAATTGATGACAGATCAGTTAACAAGATTCCTCATACTTTCCTCTGAATAGCCATGATCCATTTTGGCTGCTAAATTCATTAGAAGGCATATTCTGGGTCTTCTGGATACAAATAAAGCTGCGTAGGATGTATCCAAATTCAGAAGTAAATGAAGGGTAAAGTGGTATGCTAATGTGACTGTAGTCTGACTAATTTGAATCTATTTGCCCTCCATCATTTCTGTGTCAGCGTAGCCACACCAAAGTGAATTCTGTGAAGCTGATTGAATCACAGCATCTAGAAGCTTAATAAGCTGCTAAAATGTAAATACTGACCTGGGGAATTTTGCATGGCTAATGAAGGCAGAGTTCGGAGTCCATGATTACATTGCGCAGCTTTACCCAAACAGCCAATAAGTGTTTACAAATCCATTTGATCTACTCAGTGTGTCTGCTCACAATATAGATGGGGTGATATATTTCAATAATAACTTAGCTCTTTCAGGGAGAATGGCATGAAAGGAATAAAGCAATAGACACAGGATGAGTGGCTGCTTTGAGTCTTGGCTTTAAGGATGGCTGATGTGCAATCCTCAAAGTATTCTGCTTGGTGATCACAGTATCAGCTCTAAGAACAAGAAGCTTTCCGCCAATAAGACTTGTATATAGTTTTGGTTCTGGAAGGAAATCGAGGGGAGAGTGGAGAAAAGAGAATACAAATACTTTGTGCTATGAGTGCTGGATCTTTCCATCTGAAACCTGTAAATACAATATAGATTTTCCTGGCACTGAGTTAGATTTGGCAGATCCTTCATTCTATTGATCTTTAGGCTAATAATATTTATCATAGTGTAATCCTTTAGTAGAAGCAAAAATACTTTTGACTGAAGAGACATTCCAATTATTCATGTCTCTTTGTTATTGTGCTATTATCTTTATGTTTGTTTTGTTTGACTCTTTTGGTAAAGAGAGAACAGGCTGAGAAAAATGTGGAATTTGAAATGGTACAGGGTGGGTACCCTGGAAAATAATAAATACATATGTATATGTAGTTTTCACTTTGAATTAGAGGCAAAGTTCATTTACAAACTCAAAACACGATTAGTTGTAACAACAGTTTATTTTGTTTAGATCATTTTACATTTCAAAGTGTGTTGCTAAATGTACAGATTCTTTCTGTTCATTTCTTTTCCTGTGGGAATCTTTGCTTAAAGCAAGGGCCTCCATGATAGACCAGAGGGAATCTTTAGAAACCAGCAATCAAGCATAATGAACACAATTGGAGGTGCAGAGACTTGGTGCAAATTATGCTCTCCATAGCCCTCAGGTATATTTAGGTAACTGGACATGCAAAACCCACTTCCCCAGTGCTATGCAGTATGAGTGCCCTCTTACCCTCCACACCTCAGATAATAGCAGGGCTTTGAGTAAGACATTAGAGGGGACCAGAGTGACATACTCAAACCTATAGTCACTTCAAAGGAGCTTTCTTTAGAGACAGATTGGTTCAGTCATCCAGAGACCTCTCCAAATGTGGTAGAGGGATTTGGCTCCAGGGACACAGAGTAATTTGATGGGTCCATTGAATACTCAAATAACCTGATTGTCTTGGATGACCTGAACTTGACTGTTAGGCCTGAGTCTGCTGGGCCTGATTGTATGCCCTAGCCTGACAATGACCTTAACCCTAAATTTGGTTATTTATGCCATAAAATTCCAATCTCGTACTTTAGTTCAACTGTTAATAGCCAGTTTATTGGATACCAGAAAATGTGTCTGGAAGTTGAACATATTAGCCAAAGCCTTGGAAACTTAAGGGGAGGTGAAGGAGCAATTATGGGGAGTTATTGACACCGCACAGTTTTTCAACTTCTAACTTTTCAAAAATGCTCCCATGAAGGTGGACATAGGCTGAGAAATTGGGACAATCTCAATGTGTGATGAATAGTCAAGGATATACCATCCAAATTCCCTTTCAAGGAAGCCACAGTTGGTGGGAGTGCTCTTAGCAGATAGCCTGGAGGCATTGTCAGCAGCAGAGAACCAACCCTTCACCCAAGGCCACTTTCCTGGACAGCCCCTATCCAATGACTGGTTTAGGCTTGGCGTTTTGGCTTAATACAGGCCAACCCTGACAAGCCTTGCTTGCTTCAGATCTTCCTCTGGCATCAGCTTGCTTTGCAGCGTGACTTTCCCCCCATCCAACCCTGCTTTCTTCTCCTTCTTCCCAGGAGCATGACCTGCACATGAAATTCCATCTCAGAGTAAGCTTCTCAGAGAACCCAACATAAGACACAATGTGAACAATTAGGTCCCAATTGAAAGTGAAGCTACAATTTAGTGAGGTAGAATAAAAGTGCTCTGATCTGAAAGGTAAAGAAGGAGGAGATTAAAGTCCTTTGCTCAAAGGTCCTTTGCTACACTACCTATACTAGGTCTGGTTTTTAATGTATCTCACCCCAGAGAAGTATCATACTAGAATATCACTAAATATTTATTGTTTCAATGAGTTCATTGGAAAATTTACAACTTAAAGGAGTCTCACTTTTAGGGGACAGAGTTAGTAAGGCCCCAACCAGGTCACAGGGAAAGGAGACCATATGGCAGAAGGGAGCTAGGCATGAATAGCAGTAGTAATAAAAGACAGAGCTTATAGCATTCCTTGCCTAAGACCCTGTTATATGATTTCCATTTACTGTGAAGCCTGTGGTTGAACTCTTTCTGTGGTTGAAGGTTTTAGAGGCTTGAAGAATAGAAGCATCTATTTTTCTATGTTTCCATATTCCTTATTCCTTTATTAAAGGAATATTATTTGCAGGCTGGTCTTCCCCACTAGATTATATGTTCTTTAAGGGCATTGTCTTAGTTTGGGTTGCCCTGAAAGCAGACAGAGAAGCAAAGTTTTAAATGCATGTAGTTTATTCTCTCTCTTTTTTTATTTGTTTGGTTCGGGGAGATACAGACAATACTGACAGGGATGTGGAAAAGTAATGGAGCAAAGGAGAGGAGGCCAACAAACTGTCCATTAGTAAGTTGACTATGGTGGGCCACCCCTGTGTCTCAGCATTATGCCCCTCAAGTGTCAAAGGGGCTGGAGTGTTTATGTACCCACTCCTGTTAATCATTGGCTGAGGGGTGTGGGGGACAAGTTATAGGAGGCTGAGGAGGCATAGGAAGGTGTTAGTTCCCTGACACTTCTGGGCTGATGTGGTCTGGAAGACTGGCTTTCTGGAAGAATTCCTCAGGTTCAGAGATGCAGACACTAGCACATGGAAGTTGGAACACCCAAATTGGTCAAGTCCAAAATATATGGGTGTGCGCCGAGAAGCTGACAGTGGGTGTTCAGGCATGAATTCTATTATTTCTTATATTTCCCCTGACCTGCACTGGGTCTGGCCCGTAGATGTGCTCAGTCACCATTTATTGAACTCCTTAAAGATGGGACCAAGCTCAACTACGTGGTCCTTGCATCCCAGGGCCTGGGACTCCCAGCAGGCTAGAGAAGATGAATGTGTGTGGCTCAGGTCATCTCTTGTTTCTGGAAAAGAGAAAGGAAAGGGTCAAGCACACTTAGACTTGGGTCTTAAAGATTAATGTAATACATGGTTTCCCTGATAAGCTCTAAATTAAAGTTGGAAATTGCATAGTGCAATTCACAAAGGTGCATACATAAGAAGGGAGGAAAAAATTTCTGATTACGGTTTTATTTGCTGACACTTCTTAACAATTTATGTTCAAGTGCTATTTTGCTAATTAATGGCTGCTCAAGAAATGCCATGTGTCAGCAATGAATCACTTACTTTTGTTGCTCTTCAATGGTATATGGATAATGAACAAGGACAAGTCTTATAATTAAAGCTGAAAATAGCCTGGCTGTGGGACAGAGGCCTGTCAATAAGGAAAAGATATATTTGTCAGTATCTATGCCAGACTGTTAATGGGTTAAATTAGTTAAAAGCACAAGAGGGGACTTTATTGACATGTATAACCCAATAATGAAGGAATTGGGAAGATGGGTAGAGCTAACTACAGGGACATTTGGAACCAGGGAGTAGAATAACAACCAGATTCCCACTTTCCATCTCTCATCTATGCCTCTCTCTGTGCTTCCTTTATTTTAAAATTTTTTTAAATTTCAGAATATTATGGGGGTGCAAGTGTTTAGGTTACATATATTGCCTTTGCCCCACCTGAGTCAGAGCTTCAGGCATGTCCCCAGATGGAGCACGCCACACCCATTAGGTGTGAATACACCCATCTCCTCCACCCCCTCCCACCTGCCCAACACCCAATGAATGTTACTACCATATGTGCACATAAGTGCTGATCAATTAGTGCCAATTTGATGGTGAGTACATGTGGTGCTTGTTTTTCCATTCTTGTGATACTTCACTTAGTAGAATGGGCTCCAGCTCCATCCAGGATAATGCAAGAGGTGCTAGACCACCATTGTTTTTTGTGGCTAAATAGTACTCCATGGTATACATATACCACATTTTATTAATCCACTCATGTATTGATGGGCACTTGGGTTGTTTCCACATCTTTGCAATTGTGAATTGTGCTGCTATAAACATTTGCGTGCAGATGTCTCATACTTTTCCATAGATTGGGGCCATGGCTATTGACAGCTCCAGGTTCACACTAACAGCTCTGTGCTAGAGAGAAGGGCTTTCCTTCTCCTCTCAAGTTTGAAGTACTTCAAGGGAGGAATTAACTGGTCATGAGGGTCATATGGCCAAGGAAGAAGGCCTCAGTCTTCAGAGCCACAGTGTTTGAGGGAACATTTTTCAGGAGAAAGAGAAGATGCTTTTGTGGGTGAACAAGACAATACATGGTTAAGTATAAGCAGCAGTACAAGGAAGTACGTGATTAAAATTCTGGGTGAACAATCTGGATTAAAACTGCCATTGTAATTCAGAGAAGAGGAAAAGCATGGCTCAAGTGGTTGGGGAGGTGAGACTTGAACGGGAATTTGATTAATGGATAGATCAGAGAGAAAAGGGCATTTCAGATAAGGGATGCTAAATTAATAAGGTATGGATTCAGGATTGAATGCAGGGCAGTGGGGAGATTGGTCTAGCGAGAGCAGAGCTGGTTTATGCTTTGGAGTAGAAAGAAAATGGAGGAAGAGGAAGATTATGGACAGCTGTGAATGCCAGGCAGGGAATTGACAATAGAGTTTATGCCAGAGAGTAATATGATAATAATAATGGTAATAATAACAAATACTTACATAGGACTTACTCTGAGTCAGGAGCAATTTTAAGTGCTTTATGTAATATTAACTCATTTAGTTATCATGATAACTCTATAAATACAATTATTCTTATTTTACAGAAGGGGAAACTGAGGCCCAAGTATTAAATGGCCAAGGTCCTATAGCTAATAAGTGGCAGTTTGGCTCTGAGTCCGTCCTTTTCACTGCTGTGTTTGAAATCTTGATTATTTATAAATTCTATTCTTAATGTGATAGGCAGAAGGATCAAATATGGTAGATATTTTCACATTGTATAATAAAAGCATCAATAACTTACTTATTCCCTCTATTCATTCATTAATTTATTCATTCATTCAACAAGTATTCATTGAACATCTTCTTTTGCCATATACTGTCGTAGGTGGTCCCGATTCTCATACAATTTCCAGTCTAGCAGAGAGAAACCTTCAGATGTGTAGACTTACACAAAATACTTCCTGATCTGTTATCTCATCAGCAACCCATTGGGTACCATCTCCAAAGGACAGATGACAAATCTGAGATTCAGGCCCACAAGTCGCAAGTTGAACTTCTGAAGATCTGATCAGAGAAATATCACTCTGAGACTGTATAGAATCAAGCCAAGTGCTGGGAGTGCTTTCTGTTTGCATATTCCGTACTCATATTCTATGTTTTGGCTAAATAAATAGATATAATAGTATATCTATTATAATTCATCTGTCACTAGTCTAAGTTACCCATGAACTTTGTTGCTTTTTAGCCAGAAAAAATTGTGAAACTTGTTCAAGGGATAACAGTAAATCTTGATATAGTCCTTCAAAAATATGATGGTCTAACAACATTCTATCCCACAAATTTCCCCGAAGCATGCAAATCATTTCCAATTATCCTGAGACTGCTTCTTGTTGATAGAAATCTTATATTATGAAGCCTTTTGTACGAGTGGAGTTTGTTTTCTATCCAACTTTCAAGAACAAAATGCAATAGTAACCTAAATATGTGCTAAAATACTTGAGATCACAGGAAGTGAGAGAAGCCTCAATGATGTAGCTGTAACCCTGTGACTTCATCTGCTGGTTGTTTTTGTTGATTGGATGTAGGTAATTAGGAGAACTCTCTTTCTGAACCATTTAGAGTCTTCTAACACGTTGGACTATTCTCTATTTCCTATCTTCTACAAAGAGTGTTATATTGTTACATCCTGGAGCTAAATCCTAAAGGTGTCTGTGGCATTTGAAGATGCACAATTTTCAACTTTCAAAGCTACAGTGGCTCTGGAATGGCTGACTAAACTGCCGAATACCACAGAGGGACTCTGCGGGACTGAGAATTATCAATGGCTTTGATCATTTGCTGAGAATTTTAAATGAACTTATTATTGTAGGGCCTGTTTAGACACTTTTTTTTGAAATCTATCATTTAATAAATAGACTTAGGTAAACTTATTGAAGAATACTTCACTGTTTCACTTGTTGGTTTAAAAGCCTGTATACTTGCTTCCCTGGAACCAGATACTCTCATAGTCCAAGTAATGATGTGACCTTTTGCTGTGCCTGCTCTCTTCTAGCAGTTTCTTAGAGTTGAAATACAAAGAATTGCCTGTATTTCAAATTTAAAAATCATGGCTTCTTGGTAAAATGCCAGAGACAGTCCAGAGATGGCACAGTACTAATATTCAGTCCAGCTAACTCTGGGATGTGGCCTTGTCCTATACCAGTAAGTGAGAAAAACAAGCATGACTTAGGAAAATAAGGATCAGTAAAAGTGAAACTGATGATTATAGGGTGGTAAAAGTGCTTTTTGTCCCAAATAGATGGATTTGTAAGAGCAAAGTTAGTTAAGCAGTGGATAGGCTGAATTTTCTTGTGGTAAACGCTGAAACAATCAGAAGAGCAGTTTTTACCCTTTAAACAGAATAGAATAGAGAGGAAGAAAAATATGGATGGTTTTCAGTTTTTACAAATGTTGACAGAATAGTCGTACTATAATATGATAGGTCTGATGAACTCAGAGCACTGATACCTATTTTTTTTAGGCTAACATCATCCTACTTGCAAAATGGAAAGACACTGTTTATTTTTGCAAGTAGTCAACTAAGCTAATGTGAGTGCCAGCTTCTTTGATGTTTCAGCTTTAAGAAAGTTGCATTAATGGAGGGCAATTATGGCAATTTGAATTAGGAATGGAATTACGGTAATTGAAAACTTCTGTGGTGACAGGTATTTGTGAGACCCTAGTGTTCTGGTGCAGTTCGGAACTGCTATTAAGCCCATGGTAATTAGAATTTTCGACCCTGAAATGGCTGAAAGAATAAGAGAACATAAAACAAAATCTGACAGTGGGAGAAGGGAACTGGCAACAACATCAAAACCTACAGTAAACACAAAGAAACACAAACACATGAATGGTCTTGGGCTTTTTAAAAATAGAGAATCAGAAGAAAATCACAGCTTTGTTTGGGGCACGGAGGAGGCTAAGCATTTATGTTGCGGGTCTGCAGTATAGAGCCATTTGCAACAGAAAGATGGAGCATACAAAACCGTTTTTGTTCTCTGGCTTCATTTTCAAATCAAGCTCTTGTAAAGAGGTCCACAGGTCCTCTCAATACAAAACATTAGAAAGCCACAACAAAATTAGGTGAGTCACTCCATAGTGTTCATGAAGTCATTCAACAAATGTTTATCGATTGCCTACTATGTGTCAGGCAATTTGCCAGGGGCTGGAGGTCTAAATAAGACAGGGTTCCTTCCTTCATAGAGATTTTGCAGTGAAGTGCAAGAATTGACATCTATCTGGCCCACCTTAAAGGCAGGAAGCTGTCCTGTTAAATCCACAGCTTATACTCCCAGCGTCTCTCATCCTGTAAGAGTTAAAGATGCTATTTTAGTACTTAATCCCTTAAACTTTGTTTCTGTCTTGGTGATTTCTCCTGAGGTCTCTAAGGACAGTAAAAGGATAGAGTACCTATAAATTAGGATATGTTTGCCTGCAAATAACAGAGGTACCTGACTAAAAGTATACATATATGACTTGCTAATTTCACATAATAAGAAAATTCTAGAGTTAGTATAGCAGGTCAATGGTATTACTAACAACTTACTCTTTCTGATCTGCTATTGTCTCTATGTTGGTAATGTTTCCCTAATGGTGACAAAATGGCTGCCAAAGCTTTAAGCTAGTGTCTTTACACAACAATGTTCCAAGCAGGAAGAAATGTGAAAGCAATAAAATACTTTTCCCGTTTCTAGAGGAGATTTTTTTCCCCCAAAAACCACTAGGGGACTCCCCCTTGTATCTCACCAGCCCAAACTGAGTCACATGTTTACTCTTAGAACTTTAATTGGCAAACGGGAATAGTATTGGCACAACCAGCTGAGAAAAATTGTTACTCATTGCCTATGGCTAGGCACATCTTTTTTCTATTAAAATCAGGCTTTAGTTAGAGGAAAGAGGGGAAATGGCTTTGGTCACACAGGCATCTGTGTGGAGTCAGAGATGGTGGAAAAGCCTGGAGATACTTTCCCTGTACTTGTACATTCGTAATTTTTCTTTCTGGGTCAAATAATCTTTCAAATATCTTTCTATAAAAATGCAAATGCTTCTGGGAAATGCACCACATCCAGTCCCTAATACCTCAGTCTGTTGGATAAACTTTAATAAGAGAGAGTGGGATACTATCACCAGGAGTCTGTACATTTAAGATGAGGCTAAAGAAACAGGAAAACCATGTAGAAATGTGAGATTGGGAGTCTAAGGACACATTTTCCCTGTATAATAATTTTACCCACCTTTTATGTAGAATTTGATTACTTTGTCCACATGAGGTAATATTTATTGAATACTTATTATCTGTAGGGCACTTTATCCCATGGGCATTTAATCCCTCTAATACTCAGGTGAGATATGACCTCCCTTTACAAGTGAGGAAGGCAAGGTGTACAGAGAGTTTGAATAACATGCTGATCGAACCCCCCAAGTCTGATGCCAAAGTCCACTATTTTTTTTATTGTGCCCTACATTTCCTTTCAAAGCCCAGCACAGAAGTAAGCTCATTTGAATCTGAGGATGTGGCTTACTAGGGTTTTCTGTCTGTTGTGAATTTCTTTGTTATTCAATGCTAATTTCTGTGTAGCATACCTCTAGTCCAGCAAAAGTATAAACACCTTGGTGAAAAATTTTAAAACTTCACCTATCAAATATCTGAGATTAAATAACACTAGGTTCTTTTGATAAGATATAGGTAATTAACATTCTGACTCTAGGTGACACCGTAACTGCTGTTCTACAGTGACTTATTTCATATGAACTGTGGGTAGGAGATTTTACACTGAGCAGAGTTGTTTCAATATAGAAAAAGAAAGTGATCTATAACTCTAGTACAAACTGTTGTTTTGTAAATGAGCCTAAATGGCCAGTAAGGATTCGTGTTATTGTTTTAATGGGAGAAAATGACAGAAAATAGGGTAAAATTCCAATTTTCTCAAATGAGAACTATGTCCTATTAAATTGGCAAGTACAAGTATGTTTCTTTTCCTGTCACTCCCAAGCAATCTATGTTTGTGAAATGCATCATATAGATGTCAGTGCAGCAGAGGGTAATTGACCAAGTCAACTTCACCAGTCAGTGCTTGTCATTACCAGCTATTCCATGTCCTCTGTGAGGGATCTGAGGCACAATTCATTTATCGGAGTCCCTCTTCAAGAGAACAAATGTTTTCTGGCTGTTGAACATTAACTCATGTTACAGATGTGATTGAAGCAATGAAGTTGTCCCTTTTAGAGAGCAGGAAGACTGGTTCTTTTGATAGTCTAATTTCTGGGAAAAGTGGCAAGATGGCTGACCAGAGACACCAACTGCCAGAGTGTCTCAGTAAGGAGAAGTTTTCAACGAAAGAGAAAAATGAACAAATAGACAAACAGAGATCAGGTGTGGATCTGAGGGAAGGGTGCCAGAACCTTCAGGAGAGTTCATGGGAAGAAGTTGTAGAACAGAACAAGAAGGAGCAAGGTTTGGAAAAAGATCAACCCCTGAGAGGCTTGGAGTCCAGCAAGAAGGGTAGGTAGAACACTTTGTTTCCCTCCCTCGCATCTCTGACAGACAGTGGGTTTCCGAACTGGTGGAGAGACTTTCTGCCCACACGAGCACAGAGGTTGCTGCTGCCAGTGAGCTGGGAGCTTCTTGTGGACAGGGTACCAGGCTCCCAGCCCCCTGGGATGCTTCCTGCCCAACATAGCCAAGAGAGGACAGCAGGCGCCATATTGCGGTGCTACCCACCCTGTGCCTTTGTCCTCCCCAGGGGGCTTCAACTCCTCAGGTTTCATCTGGCTTGTTCCCACATAGACATTTCCCAACTCTGGCCCAGACTGCAGGAGCCACAGGGGTCCAGTGGGTCCTGGGTGATTTGTATGACTCCAGACCTTGGACATTTTGGGTGGACTGCCTCCTGGAGAGAGGGTCGGAGATGGCCAGAGTGCTACTATTCCTGCATACAGACTCTTTTCCTCCTCTTCCCCTCCCCTACCCACAGCTGCTGAGAGAGACAACTGAGCCACTGAACCGAGGCTTCCACAGAGAGCGGGGCTCAGGCCTTTCCTTTTGGGGTCTTGTAGCAGACTGAGGGGTGGTTGGTGCTTGCTGGCGCTCCCTACTGCTGCTTGCCCAGCAGCTCCATCAAGGTGGGGCATGCCCTGAGGCAGAGGGACATCAATCCTGCTCAGGCACACCATGGGTGACTTGGGACCAGCATGCTTCTCCCTGGCACAGTCAGGGGTTGATCTGCTTGGTTGTGGGATGTGAGAGAGCCCATGCGGGCAAATCTGGGGGGAGAGTGTAGTGTGGGTCCCAGCTGTAACGTGATTGTGGGGCACCCTTTCCCCCACTGGAGGCTGCACTCTCAGCTCAGGCTGGGATCCTGGGCAGGGAACCTCCTGGCCCGCAGCACAGTTGTGGGGGAGCTTGGCTGGCTTGAGCTCTTCCCTGCCTGCAGATGCCGGGGGAGACCGTGGAATAGAGGAGAGGAGAGAGAAGCAACCCCCACTGCAGACTGACAGACGGTGAATCTCAGATGACCCTCTTCCACAAGCAAACTTTCTGGTTGGATGGGGCCATTTCTGCCCTTCCGTGGCAGCTCTGCCCAGCAGCTGGGAGCAGATCTTTGACCCCTGCCAAAACAGCTACCTTGTCAGCTTTTGTGGGGCCTGAGGGCAGGCTCTCCCAATCCAGCCCTGCCCAGCCTCACTCCCTCTCCCGCCTCTGCTGTGGTGGAGAATAAGGACTCACCTGGAAGTTCCAGGGCTACACCCACCACCTGGGGGATTCGAGTGCTTCTCCTAAGGGACTAGAGCCTTTCACAGGTCCCCAAAACAACATTGCAGCTCCTTCCTTCTGGCAAGAGCCACCTACTGGCAGGGAGTCAATTTGGATGCCCTTTGCTGCAATTGACTGACTCAGTTTTACAGGGTTTGAAGGAGTCCAAGGAGTGGCCATTTGGCAGAGTGCCTACCCCTCCCCTCAGAGAAACTGTGCTACTGGATAAGGGTGGAAAGATCCCAGCCCAGGGCTTTAGCGTACAAGCACTTAGGCCCCTCCCCTGTGGAATAGCCCTCCCAGTTTGGAGAGCTTGTCCTAACTCTCCTACCAGTGGCTCCCCCTAGTGGCCAGAAAAGCAACTTCTGAGACCCCCCCTAAGGCTGTGCAAAGCCTTTCAAGCTCCCCCAATCCAGCTATGATTTGTCTTGCTCCTCCCCCCACCTCAGGGGAAGTAGAGATCAAGCAAATCCCCCAGGAGCTACAGGGTCCCTTCTGAAGCTTGGGGCATTCATATGCCCCACCTGGGGGACCAGAGCTTACCACAGGCACAAAAGACCATCTTAGCAGCTGGCTCTTCCATGCAAACATCAATCAATGACAGGGGTACAACCCAATAGCTAAGCGTAGTGCCTCCCAACTCAAGCAAACAGGGGGCCGCTGATTCCTACTCACAAGTACAACCCATCATCACTGAGATTAAGCTGGGGGACCTAACTCACTACATACCATTGGGAAGAGGTGAAGACAGCAGGTCAGAGGTAACCCAAGAGGAACACCAAACCTGCTATAAGACTCAGTAGGCAACTCAGGATGAGTACTCCTCTCCCTGGCATGCTCAGGGATTGATCTTTGGGGACCTGGAGACAGGCCCATAAGCCAGGCCTAGCACCCCCAGGTTTCAACCGAGAGGTCAGAAGAGAAGGAAGCAGGGAAAGAACTCTGGAAACATAAAAAATCAGAGTGAAAGGACACCCACAAAAGATGATCTGATTTCTGCATCCTGATGACTTATGCCAGATACAGTTTGTATGTATTTGACAACTCCCGGCCAAAAAAGGACTGTAAGCAAAAGGGGAATCTGTGTATTAACTGTTTCTGCTCAGTTTTTCATGCTATTTAAAAAGCAAACATGCAAAAAGGCAAACTGTTCCTCAGTAATTCAGAAAGGCTATTTATTTTCTCCTTTATAAGTAGAAAGTGGGATGAAACAGCTCATTGTACTGGGAAGAAAATCTCATTTGGGAGTGTGAAAGAACAATTTGACAATTATCTCCATAGTTCTAAGGTCTGAGGAAGAGAAATGACAACATTTTATTATAAAGCACTTTTAATTGAAGTAATTAGAAGCAAGAATGCTAGTATAGGCTGAAAGATTGTCAGAAGGAAATGGATTTCTGGTCAGTTTGCTGAGCTTGGAGGCTCCTGATGGACTTTTGTGATAATAATTAACATAATACTTCTGAAGCATTTTCAGCCTTACCAGAAATTATTTTTCTCTGCCTCGTTCTTCTTTCAGATGAAATAATAATGTTTAGCACTTAGCCGGCATCTTTCATTCAAATGGGTCCCCTGGTTCTTAAACAATTTTTCTATCTCCACATGTGTGAATATGTGTCTACACAGAGTCATTTTAGCAATTGCCAAAAATTTCAGCAATTCCACTGAGTAGCACATTGCAGCTGTTCAGTATTATCCAAAAAAGCTACACAGTGTTTGGGGGAAAGGGAATACAAAGTAAAAAAAAAAAAAAAAAGTTAAAACCCTATGTTAATACTCTAGAAAGAATCTGGAAGGCAGAAATCTGTAGATACACAAAAGAATTTGCTCAGCATATTTCTATCCTTGCTTCTAATGTATGAGCCACAGAGTTATGTGGGAGCCAGGAGGGGATTGCGAAGTCAGTTTTAAAGTACTTTTGAAATATGGTACTGTCAGCAGCAGGGTTTCCTGATGCTGTACTGGGGCATCTGCTCAGCACTGACACAAAGCAATGTATGCCACTTCATTGAATTAGTGATGTACTTCCTGTAGCATACTGTGTATTTCTTAGAGGTCTCACTCAAGGACTAGCCATGTCTGCTATTTTGGTTTTAGGAACTGATAAGTAGCTGTGATTAGCCATTCAGATTTCATTTGAAAGAAAATAAAATCATGTAATTGCTTTAAGAAGATGTGTACACTCACAGCATTGGTGTCATTGGAATCTGAAAAGTGATGACTGCTTTCTAGAACAAATAGCGTGGTGCCTGGTACATAGTAGGCACCAAACTATTAAATGAGTGAATGAAAGCTTTGAGTTCCTGATGATCACAGCCATCATATTTGTATAGTGGTAAGTACTTTTCAATGCACTTTCACAGATAACATTTTTGATCTCATTGATATTATACTGAACTTAATTTGATATTGTTAATGTTGGAAGAATTCAATGGAAGAAATTCATCATAGTAAGATTACTCCATTTCTCCTTGGCAAGCCATTAATCACATTTCTAGATGGATTAAACTTCTAAACCCTGATTTGTTCATAGTGTATTCTATGGGAAACGGCCTAACTCAGAGATCTTGTTTCCTGTGAAGCCCTATTTTAAACCCTGAGATCCTTTTCCATTTCATTGCCTCTCCAATCAGCTTCCCGGGCCTAAATGGACCTCAAGAGTAGGTATCTCACCAAAAGGTAGCCACTACATAGGCTGGGCAGTAATGTATGTATTTTCAATTCCAAAGAAAAGTTGAGTCAGATAGATTTGCTCTTAAGAATTTGAAGTTAGATTAAATTTATTCCTAGATATTTTATTATTTGGGGGGGGGAAGCTATTGTAAATGGGATTATTTACATGATTTCTTTTTCACATAGATTATTGTTGGAATATAGAAATGCTATATCATATGCTATGATTTTTGTACATTGATTTTGTATCCTGAAACTTTGCTGAATTTGTTTATTAGTTCTGTTTTTTTTGGTGGAATCTGTAAGGTTTTCTATATATAAGATCATATCATCCGCAAACAGGGATAATTTGACTTTCTATTTTCCAGTTTGTATGCCCTTTATTTCTTTCTCTTGTCTAACTTCTCTGACTAGGATTTCCAGTACTATGTTGAATAGAAGTGGTAAAAGTAGGCACTTGTTTTTTTCTAGATATTAGAGGAAAAGCTTTCAACCTTCCCCCATTCAGTATGATGTTTAGCTGTGGGCTTGTCATGTACACACTTTACTGTGTTGAGGTATGTTCCTTCTACACCTAACTTGTCTAGGGTTTTTACTATGAAGGGAAACTGAATTTTATCAAATGCCTTTTCTGTATCTATTGAGGTGATCATATGGCTTTTTTCCTTCATTCTGTTAATGTGATGTATTATGTTTGTTGATTTGTGTATATTTAGCCATCTTTGCATTCCTTGGATGAATTCCACTTGATCATTATAAATAATCTTTTTGATGTCTCTGCAATAAAAACTATAAAACATTGATAAAAGAGATTGAAGAGGACACTAATAAATGGAAAAACATCCTGTGTTAATGGATTAAAAAAATTAATATTGTTAAAATGTCCATTCTACTCAAAGCAATCTATAGATTCAATGAAATCTCTATTAAGATACCAATGATATTTTTCAAAGATGTAGAAAAAAAATTGTAAAATTTGTATGGAATCATAAAAGACCCTGGCTAGCCAAAGCAAACTTGAGCAAAAAGAACAAATCTGGAAGCATTGCATTACCTGACTTTAAAATATACTGCAAAGTGATAGTAACTGAAACAACATTATATTGGCATAAAAACAGACACAAAGAGCAATGGAGCAGAATAGAGAATCCAGAAATAAATCCACACACTTACAGCCAAATGATTTTTAACAAACACACCAAGAACACATGTTGGGAAAAGGAAAGTCTCTTCACCAAATGGTCTGGGTAAACTGGAAATCTACATGCACAAGAATGAACCTAGGCCTCTATCTTTTACCACTTACAAAAATCAACTCAAAATGGATTAAAAGCCTAAATGTAAGATTACAAACTAGAAAACTACTAGAATAAACACAGGAGAAAAGCTCCATAACATTGGTTTTGGCAAGGATAAGTCCTCAAAAGCACAGCCAACAAAAGCAAAAATAGATAAATGGGATTACATCACACTAAAAGCTTCTGCACAATAAAGGAAGTCAATAGAGTGAAGAGACAACCTATCAAATGGGAGAAAATATTTAAAAACTATGCATCTGACAAATATGTATCAATAGCAAAAACCAAAAATCTGATTAAAAAATAGGCAAAATATCTGAATGGACATTTAATAAAAGAAGACATACAAATGACCAGCAGGTATATTAAACACTGCTTAATATCACTAATCATCTAGAGAAATGCAAGTCAAAACCATGGTGAAATATCACCAGACCCCAGTTAGTAGCTGTTAATGAAAAGACAAAAAAAAAAAAATGCTGGTGAATATGTGGAGAAAGGGGAACTCTTGTACACTGTTGGTGGGAATGTGAAGTAGTATAGCCATTATGAAAAACAGTATAGGGGTTCCTCAAAAAATTAAAAACAGAACTACTGTATTTTCCAACCACCTTACTTCTGGGTATATTTCCAGAGGATATAAAGTCAATATGTTGAAGAGATATCTGTACCCCCTGTTTATTGCAGCACTCTTCAGAGTAGCCAAGATATGGAATCAACGTAAGTGTCCATCAGTGGATGAATGGATAAAATAATGTGATATATATACACGATGAAATACTACTCAGCTATAAGAAAGAATGAAATCCTGTCATTTGTGACAACATGGATAGACCTATATGACATTGTGTTAACGAAAATAAGCCAAGTGCAGAATGACAAATACCACATGATTTCACAATATGTGGATTCTAAAAAAGTTGATCTCATGAAACTGGAGAGTAGAATAGTAGTTACCAGAAGCTGAGGAGAGTAGGGGAAAGGGTGGGATGGGGAGAGGTTGGTCAGTGGGTATGAAGTTACAGTTCGATAGGAAGAAATAAGTTCTGGCGTTCTGTTGCATAATAGGGTGACTATAATTAACACTAATGTATATTTCAAAACAGCTAAAAGAGAAGATTTTGAATGTTTTCACCACAAAAAAATGACAAATATTTGAGGTGATGTATATGTTCATTATCCTGATTGGATCATTACACAATGTATACATGTATCAAAACATCACACTGTACCTCATAAGTGTATAGAAGTATTAATATTAGGTCAGTGGAAAACAAAATAAAACTTAAAGTATTTGAAGTTAGAAACACGGGAAAAATTTTCCAGCTACCAGGGAAGCTTAAAATAAAATGAGGACATGAATTAAGAGTTGGCTGTAGCAAGCCAAAACCACATGCAAATGATGACAGAGTGGAAAAGATGCAGAGGCTAGTGAGAAAGCTGTTTGGTTGTGAACAGAAGGGAACAAATATATACAAAGAATCTGAGACATTATGAATGGCTGATAGGATCATGGAGTCTCTGAGAAAGAGATGGAGAATTATTGTGACAAATTCCTATTTGTTCTGTGTGCATTTTTATAATGAACCCTTTTATTTCATGATGTGACTTAAGTGAGTTCTTGTTCCTTACAATCAAGAGAGCCAAAGGAGATGTTGACATGATACATATTTGCTGATAAAAACAAAATGACCCATAAGAAAGTTGGTGGAAGATGAGCTTGAACTTCTTAGGTAGGATGTTATACCAATTCTGAAGTATTTTTCACTCATAACACTCCTAACACCAGATATGTAAGGGATTTTCCATACCAATAACCATTTCTCCAACTTTCTGGACACCTCTGGATGTCCTATAATTCAATTCGGTTCTGACACTGATGATGCAGTTAGCATCCAACTCTACAGGTGTAAGGGCTCAGTCACACAAGATTGCCCTCATTTTGGATGCCAGTCACAAGTATTGAGTGCCTGAGGTACCCACACTTCTGTTCCACTTGGCTACTAAGTCAGGGTTCCCACAATTTCTCACCTTGAGGTTCACTAATTTGCTAGAATAGCTCACAGAACTTAGGAAAATATTTTACTTACTATCATTGGTTTATTATAAAGGAAACACATGAGCAGCCAGATAAAGAGGTACATAGGGTGAGGTCCAGAAGGAACTCAAGTACATGAGCTTCTGTCACCATGAAGTTGGGGTGCTCCAACTCCCAGTGCATGGATGTGTTTGTCAATTCAGAAGCTCTTGGGATCCTGTCGTTTAAAGGTTTTTAGAAGCCCCATTATGTAGGCATGACTGATTAATCATTGGCCACTGGTGATTAACTCAGTCTCCAGTTCCTTTCCCTTCCCCAGAGGTTAGGGGTGGGGCTGAAAGTTCTAACCTTTTAATCACATGGTTGGTTCCTTTGTCAACCAGCCCCATCCTGAAGCTGTCTAGAGGCTCTCAAGAGTTACCTTATTAACATAAAGTTAGGTAAAGTTGAAAGGGACTTATTATCAATAAAAAATTGATGCTGATCTAAACCCTATCACTTAGAAAATTTCAAAGGTTTTAGAAGCTCTGTGCCAGGAACCCAGGACTAAGAACAAACATATATATTTCTTATTATATCAAAATATAATGTAATTGATGTCATGGTGTTGGGAGGAATAAACAAGCTATTGCCTTGAAAGATGGCATCAACTTTTTATATGACCTAGGCCCTCTTTTATTATCCACCACAGTGCTTTGGTGTTGCTCTCTATATGGTTTAGATCAGGTTCTTCATCCTCTAGGAGCTTATATTCCAACTCAGATTGTTATTTATTAAGATCTCACCTCAGAATTTCTTGGCTAAAATCTTCGTGGGCTCTTCCAGTCTTTCTGTGGTTGGTTTACCAGACTATGCATACCTGCAGGTCTTGCATATGGAGAAGTTAGAAGCCAAGAGTAATACCTTATTACTTCTGAAAAGTTTAGTTTTGTTATGCCAGGGACTCCTGGATCTATTATTTTAGGGGATGAAGAAAAAAAGAAAGAGTATTCTGGGGAGCTAGATCAGTTGGCCAGTCTTGTCAAACTCTGTCAAACATTCCTATCTATGGGCACTTTAAGAGCATTCCAAAATATAGTATGTGCAATGGTGTGGAAGTGAGAAGGATCATGGCATGTAGATCAAATTTGGAGACCCACAAGCAGTGCAGGATACAGAGAGAATAAAGAATGGGAGGAACAAGGGAGGGGGAGCAAAGCTAAGGAGTTCGTTTCTGTGATGGCTGTTCCCTGACAATCCAATGTCCATGTAGGGCCAGATGTTGCTGCATGAGCTGCTGGCTTACCAGATTGGTGTGGGGCAATACCGAGGCCAGCTCTGTGTCCTCTCCCTGTTTTTCCCTGCCTTTACCCTTCTTCAGCTTCTCTGAATCCTGTCGTTGGCCCTGTGGTGAAGGATATCTATTACCTTACATGTCACTCACACCAAGAAGGATGGAGGTGGTGAAAGAAATGAGGATTCCAGTTTGTCCTCATTAGTTTCATTTTGATCTCACAAGTTCCAGCTTGTGTTTGCTGTCCCTCTCTTCATACCCATATTTTCTTCTGTACTGCTGGCCCTGCTGATGTCAGGTCCAACTCTGGAGACAGAAGCTACAGTTCACACAATTGCAAAGGGTTCAACCTTTATGATCAGTTCTTTGTTCTGTATCATTCTTCCTGGTTCTGTTCCTCTGACTGAACTCTAACTAATAGAGCTTCTTATTAACTCAGCATTCATCTATTAGTTTAACTGGTTCATTGATTATGTATGATATTAAAGTTTTTCTACATACAAGAACTTTAGACAGGGAAAAAATAGAATAGCCAGTTTTAATGAATCAGTAGCAGCAAATTCTTTGCTAAAAAAAACCTCTTCCATTTTTAAAGAAATGTTTTCCTGTGGTAGAACATCATGTCCAAGAAAATGACCTTTGTAACAAAGAATTTCTAGAGAGCTTTGTTTCAATAATGATAATGTGTATATTTTAATTGCTTTAGTAAAGAAGGTGGGTTTTTTTTCTTTTTTCTGGTAGCCAAACTCTAAACACTTAGAGTTTCATATAGTGGCATGTTATTTCTTTGGGTATTTGAGGACTCTAATATACACGTTGCTCTAGATGTTACAGTGTTCATTATCTTATCCAAAAAATAGGTCTTCTATATGTAAGTGGAAATTGCAACTCCAAACATATTTTCCTTTTGTTTACAAGGAATTTCAAACCTAAATATTATTTTAAAATATATTGAAATATAGAGTATACAACGTTTTAAAATATAGCTGCTAAATATTTCTTACCTTAAAGAATACTGTAAGAAAAAAATAAGGTGAAGGCTAGCAAAAAGACAACACTATTCTGAAGTATATGTTTTAAAAAAGGAAATATTCAGTCCTAATGTCCATTTGCAACTGTTAGTTTGGTAGACAATCCAACATTCATGTACCTGAGGTTTAAAACAATTTTTTAAAGTTAAATTTAATTTATGGCATACAAAGACATTACAGTTTACTTTGAAACTGGAGGCTTAGCTAACCTAATGCAAACAGGTTATGATAGGGCTGTGTAGACCATAATGAATTAGATGTATTAATAATTTGTTGGGCAATGGGAAATCACTGTAGCTTCTTAAGCCAGGAAGTGAAATTCCAGGGAACTTTTTGAGCAGGGAAGTAAATATTTCAAGAAAATTAATCCTGTGAAGATATGAAAGATAGGTCAAAAATGATGTTTGAGTACAAGAGTAATTAAATATGTTTTAAAACATTTTTTTCTATTGTAAAAACAATACATTTTCATTACAGGAAATTTGAAAATCTCAGATAAGTAGAAGGAAATAAAGAACCCATAAAATGTATCATTGAATCCCAAACAATGTTAGCATTTTGGCATATTTTCTTCTAATCCCTTTTTCTGTTTATGCTTACATAGTTGTAAACATAATGTATACATGATTTTTATCCTGATGTTTTTTTCATTTAACACTGTTGAATATCCTTGACATTTATAAAGGATTCATATTGAAATTTTTGATAATGTTTAAATTCATTAATATCATTTGAGCATGTTTTTGCCTTTTTAAAACAAGTTTATAAAGGTGTAATTTTGTACAATAAGTTTCTTACACATAAAGTAGAAAATTTGATAAGTTCTGACAGCCTTACACACCCACAAAACTGCCACAATCAAAATCAAAATCACAATCAAAATATTGGACGTTTCCAGCACCCCGATTTTAACATGTCTCTTTACAATCACCCTTCCCTAGGCAACCACTGATCTATTTTCTACTAGTATGTGCATTTTCTAAAGTTTTATATAAAAATAATACTACAATATATACTCTTGTTTTACTGTCTGTCTTCCTTCATTCAGCATCACGCATTTGAGACTCATCCATATGTTACATGTATCAGTAGTTTGTTCCTTTTTATCACTGAGTGGTATGCTGTTGTATGGCAATAATTTTCTCCATAAAATGTGCAGAGAACAACAAAAGCACTCCGAGATTCAGTTGCCAGGCACCTCCTGTATATTAGTCTTCTGTATATCTGATTCAGAGTGCCTGTGAATCAAATTAGCACCTCAACACAATTCCATGTTTTTATAAGCCATAGAATAGAGGTCACTTGCAAATAATTAAAATCCCTAATGTTCAATCCATTCATTTAAAATATATCAATTTTCTAGGCCTTCTTCTGGGTACTTGAGATACATCAGCAAACTAAAGAACTTTTTTCTCGTTGAGATCATATTGTAGTAGAAGATAGGAAATTTAAACATAAATATGTAGATCATCCAGTTTGTGAGGAAAGTGATAAATTTTACATAAAAAAGAAAAAATAGAGCTGGGTAAGAGAGATCAGCAATGCCAGAGTGTGTTTGTGGGGTAGAAATAAGTTGCAAGATTATAGTGATTAGGTTAGGCTTTGGTGAGATCTAAGTTTTAAAATCTGACAATGTCAAGGGTCTACTTTTCATAGCATTTTCTATGTAATTCTTTGTAAACATTATGTGGCTATGTAATATTCAATTCAGTGATTATATCACATTTTACTTAATCAGAGCTATAGTGGAACATTTGGATTAGTTCTAATTTTCACTGTTTTAGGTAATAGTGCTATGAACGTTGTTATGCATAAAGTTTTTAAAGTTTGTATTGTTTCTGGGCACAGTGGAGCATGCCTATAGTCTCAGCTTCTTGGGAGGTTAAGATGGGAGGATTGCTTGAGAGCCCAGCAGTTGGAGCCAGGCTGGGCAATATAACAAGGCCCTGTCTCTTAAAAACAAAAGACATTGAGTTGTCTATTGGTTATTTAGGATATATTTTGAGGAGTAAAATTATTGTAACAAAATATACACACTTTTTAAAAACATTTTTAAGTGTTGAATCATTATTATATAAATCATCCTTAGATATGATATATTATTATTTCCTAAAACCATGGCTAGATTTAATTTTTTAATATTAAGATTTTACATATATTTTAAAAATAAAATTGATTTATAATTTACTTTCCAGTGCTATTTTTTTTCAGCATTGGTACTAAGGTTACTCTATCTCAATAAATGAGTAGCTGGAATAGTTTTGGGTAGAGAATTTTGTTCCTTTGAAAGTATGATAGAATTTACCTATAAATTCTCTGTTCTGGATCCTTATGGTGGAAGAGGTTCCTTCCAGATTGTTTATATCTATTTTAAATTATTCTTTCACTTATTGTTTTTTATAGTTGTTTCTGCTGCTTTTCAAATTCCTTGAGCTGAATGCTTAACTCTTTTAAAAATTGGATCTCAGATGCCTGTCATAGAGTTGATCATGTTTCTGGTATTAGCTCAAATGATCGTCACCAGGCAAGAACTTCACCCATTAAATTGCTGTCTGCTGCCTTCATCTACCATCTCCAGTCCTTCCTTGTCTCTCCAACATCCAATCCTATGTATTTACATTATGTCCTTCCATTCACTGCTCATACATTTATATATTTTTATTCTTAAAAAGTACATAATTTTTTATGCTTTTAAAATTCACATAAATGGTCTCTGGCCAAGATAGAGTAACAGGAGTAACAGTCTGAAACCAACAAAACAAAACGAGACAAAATAGTTTAGCCAATGGTTTTCAAGACAATAGACATCAGATAATGAAAAAGAGTGATCTCTGAGAGGTGGGAAACAAACGAAATGACCGCTATGATTTGCACAGCTTTCCAGACCTGGCATGGGGCATAGGGAACCCAGGTGGATTCTAGAAGATTCCCTGAGTTGAAGAGATGGAACTGAAAATCTTGGAAGACCAAGGTGGCTCAAGTTTTCAGAGAAGAGCACTGAAGAAGAGTGAGTTGCACAGAAACAGAACTCTGGAGATGTGCAGGCAGTGGCTCTTGAGTAATCAGCAGAGCATTGAGCAGGGCATATATGTGAGGAACTACCTGAGGCCAGGGAAAGAACTATGAAAAGAATTGAAGGAAACAAGTGCCTTGCACTGACACAGGACCAGGAACAGTGTGTGTTCTCACCAGCCAGTCTGAAAAGCCTTATCATTCACAGAACACTGAATAGAGTACCCAGGAGCGCCTTAACCTCATCAGTAGGAAACAATTAGCCCCAGAATAATCACTGCCCTATTCCTGCCTAACAAATCTTAAAAGCAAGAAATGACCAAAGTGTTTATCAGTAACTTAACTGCATTCTAGAACAATCTCAACAACATTTATAGGAATACAAAAAGATCCAGTATCCAACAGGGTAAAATTGGATATCTGGCATCTAATCAAAAATTACCACGCATGCAAAAAAGCAGGACAATATGATCTATCATCACGGAATTAAAACTAATAAAAACTGACACAGATGTTAAAATTTTCAGACAAGGACATTAAAGTAAGTATTAAACTATGTAATATGTTCAAAATGTTAAGTAGAGACATAAATGATGTTTTAAAAAGTCTAAATGGAATTTTTACAGTTTAAAACTAAAATGTGTAAGATTAAAAAACAATCACTGTATGGGATTAATGGCAGATGAGATATTGCAGAGGAAAAGATTGGCGAATTTGAAAATACTGTTATAGAAACTCTACAGAAGAAAATACACAGAGAAAAAGGGATTAAAAAAAAAAATGAAAGCAGCCTCAGTGAGCTGTGAGACAATTTCAAGCAGCCTAATATAGGTGTAATTGCAGTCCTTAAAAGTGAAGGGAGAGGGGAAACAGAAGGAATATTTGGGGAAATAGTGGCTGAAAATTTTCCAAATTTGTTGTACACTATAAACCCACAGACCTAAGAATTTCAAAGAACTCCAATGAAAGAAACAGGAAGAAAACATCACCAAGGCACATCACAAGCCAGTGTTAAAAAGGAGCTATTAAAACAGCCAGAGAAAATGTCATGTATGTGCAGAGGAGCAAAGACAAGAATGACAACAGATTTCTCTCTGAAAACTGTGTAACATCTTTAAAGTACCGAAAGAAAAATAATCTACTTAGAACTCTATACCCAGCAAACGTATCTTCTAAAAACAAAAAAGTAAAGACTATTTCAGACATATGAAAGCTGAAAAAATTTATCACCGGTGGACGTGAACTAAGTGAAATGTTAGCAGAATTTCTTCAAGCAGAAGGAAAATGATACCAAATGATAATATGAATATGTAAAAAGAAATAAAGAACACTGGAAATGGTAACATGGGTAAATATATGCATTTTTCTTATTATAGAAATATCTTTAAGCCGTAATTACAAATCCATTTCCATAGTGATGAATACCTAAATCATCTCCAACTTTCCTAACACTCTGTAAATTGTGATAAACATTCTCTCGTGTGTCTATGCAGGATTTCCCTAAGGATATATACTTCTTGGAAAGCTGGAATTAGAAGGGAACTTCTAGATGACAACAGCTCTTTGCCAAGAGGCTTTTTATTTAACAGAGACACTTTGGATACATTCTAGTAATACTTAATGTTGGGAAAAAGACAAGGATGACCACTTTCAATGCTACTCTCCAACACAGCACTACAGGTCCTGAATACTGTAATAAATTAAAAAAATATGTAAATAGACTTTTATTTGAATAGGCAAAATTTTCATTATTTGCAGATAAAATAATTTTTTTATAGAGAACTAAAGAAAGGTCAGTAAGATTAATGGGTGTAAAATTCAATAGTGTTTCTCTATACCAGTAAAGACCAAAAGAAAAATGTAATAGACACCATTTACAATAGAGCAAAAACTGTAAAGTACTTAGGTGATTTACTAATAAAGTGTGCAAGGATTCTAGTAGAGAGAAATAAAAAATTTCTATTAAGGGACATAAAATAATAAATGGAGAAATATACTCATAGTTGGAACAAGTCCTCATGTTAATGATTAAGTTTTACTCCACATTACTCTATAAATTCACTACTAAGGTAATTTTGAAAATGAAGAGAAATGCAGAATTATCTTACTAGATAGAATACAAAGCCATCATCATAACAATAGTATGATATTGGTATTAAACCTAACAAGTAGACCAATAACAGTACAAGAGGGGAAAGGACTGCTTTTTTAGAATAAGGTCTCTAGAGAGATGAAAAACCAAACAGAAAAAAATATAGGAAAATTTCTTCATGGCCTTGGAATGTGGAAGGATTTGTTAAATGAGACAAAACAAAAACAATACTAGGGACAATATTAGTGGATTTATCTACATCAAAATCAGACATTTCTGTCAATTGATGAATGCCACAATGAAACTGGGGGAAAATATTTGTAAACTAACAAGTAAAGTTCAAAAATGCAGTAGAAAAATTGGCAAAGAATATGGCTAGTAAGTATATGAAAGATTCTCAACCTCACTATTAATAAAAAATACAAATTAATATGCAACAGTAAGCAACTGAATACCACTGAACAAAAATGAAAAACTAGGTAATATCTGGTGAAGATAAAGAGAAACTTGAAACTTTATGTACTCCTGGTGAATTATAAACTAGAGATTCCATTTTGGAAAGCAATGTGGCAAAAATAATAATTTAGAGCTTTTTATACATATTGTTAAATTATTTGCCCCCAAATTACAGCCCCTTATGATATCTATTACTATATCCCTTCTACCATTTAATATATGTAATTTAAGTTTACCAAAAATTTTACTGTTATTTTTATTTAATTTTTTAATTCATAGGAAAGATAAATATTTTATAATTTGCTAATTAATAGATTTCCTCTTTTGTAAATTATCTATCCGCTTTGCCCATGTATCTTCTGGGAACTTGGTCTTTTCTTCTTAATGACTCATATGAGCTTTCATATAAAAGGTATATTTATTTTTATATATTGTATAAAGTATTTGGAGTGTTTGTATTCATCAATTGTGCTATAGTTACCAATGATCCCCAAATATCAGTTATACAATGACTACTGATTGGTGACAGCTCTTTTGAGATTTGTCAGGCTTGGCTCCATATGTTCTTATCATTCTAGGATCCCAGCTCAGGAAGCATTTCCCCCTCTGGGCCATGCTTCCTTTGTGTGGAGGGTAAAAATCAAGGGAACTGGTAAAAATATATACTGACTCTTAAAGATTCTGCTCTTAACTGGCATTGTCACTTGTGCTCATATATCACTAGCCAAAGCAATGAGGGGAAACATAATCCACCTACAAAGATGTACAGCAAGTCACATGGCAATGGATGGGGATAGACAATCCTCTCACTGGGAATGGAGTAATGAATGAATGGGGCAGGAGTACAACCTACTCTTGAGCTTATTGCAGATGACTAAGTTTTTAAAAGAATTTAATTTATTGTATTCCTACCCTACAGTGATGTAATAATGGAATCAGAGTGTCTCAAGGGAAGGATATTTGAACAATAAGAATTATCCTTGTGAAGGTATCCTATTGTAACTTTTGGAGTTTGCAGTGTGCAGCTAACTTGGGTTGTTTCATTGAAGCAGGAAATGGGTAAGCCTACTGATTTGCCTGCTGGAGACTGCTGAATTATAGGGGGTTCTCTATAGTACTGGCTCTCTATAGTACTACTGGCAATTAATAGCACTGAAGAAAGGAGCTGGGGTTTTATAAACAAAAAGGGTTTTGAAGGCTGAAAGGTATACCAATTTTGAGAGACACTGGCATTCTCATTTTTTCAGGGGGCCCTGCTTTGGGAGAAATTTGTGTGCCCAACAGGAACCAGAGCAGAAAGTCAAGTCAGGCATATTCAGGTATAAGACTAAAAACAACAACAAAAAAAAATGGCATGGTGCAGTGGCTCACACCTGTAATCCTATCACTTTGGGGGCCAAGGTGGGAGGATTACTTGAGGTCAGGAGTTCAAGACCAGCCTGAGCTAAAGGGAGGCCCACTCAAAAAAAAAAAAAAAAAGAAAAATTAGCTGAGTGTGGTGGTTTGTGCCTGTAGTCCCAGCTACTCAGGAGGCTGGGGCAGGAGGCTTTCTTGAGCCCAGGAGCCTGAGGTTGCAGTGAGCTATGCAGAGTGTCACCATGGCACTCTAGCCAGGGTGCCATGAGACTCTGTCTCAAAAAAAAGAGAAAAGTTTCAAGGTACAAGCAATTCCTTTTACAGTTCCCAAACCTTTTTTTTTCTTTGTTTCAGAATATTATGGGGTAAAAATGCTTTGGTTACATAAATTGCCTTTGTACTGCCCAAGTCAGAGCTACAAGTGTGCCCATTCCCCAGATAGCATGCACCAAACCTTTTCTGTTTAATGAAGTTCTTTTAGTGTGAATAAATCTGACCTCCTCCCGACACTCTTGCACTGTCATTCTAATACTCCAAAAGCAGGTGTGGCAAAAAATTAGCACAATCCTTAGCTCTAAATCTGCTCCACACATCAATCTTCAGTGTTTGAGGGGATTATTTATTTCCATAAGTATTTATGGAATGCTTTCACATGTCAGCTCTGTGCTGAGTGCTGGGGACACAGAGATAAATAGAATCTGTCTCCTAACAAGCAGACATGAACACAGATAATTATCTTTTAAGGCAGACCAATAGATACTACAAGAGAGCCCAAAGGAAGAACGTATTATTATAGTTCAGCCTGGACTAGGGTGAGTTAGATGAAGTTTCATAGAAAAAACTCCATTTGACCTGGATCTTGATAATGAGGAAGGGTTTCCAAGCAGAGAGACAGCATGTGCAAAGGCATGGAGATGGAAAGAAAAGATAAAACAGAAAAGAGCCTCATGTGGCCAGAGCAGAGAGGACACGGGGGTGGTGGTGTAAGATAAATCTGCAGAGGTGGATCGGGACAAAGAGTGTGAATTTTTATTTTGTAGGCAATGGGGAGAGCTTTTGTAAGTATATGTATCATAGCAAAGCAGAAATATGTGTGCTTCAGAAAATAGCTATTGACAATTTAAACATGAATTAGAAAAATAAGAGTTTGAAAGCTGTGAAACCAGTAGGAAGCTAATGCTATTGTCCAGAGAAAAGAAGAGTCCTAATGAAAGCAGTAACAGTGTAAGAAGAAAGGAGGTAGCCAGATTCAAGTGCTATTTCAGAGGTGGAATTGACATGATTTGACAACAACTTGGATGTGGTGGGTAAAAGAACAATGGCTGAAGTTGCTGCCTTGGTTAGAAGAGTGAGATATCACACTTGGAAGAGAGGGAGGGGATACTGGGGAACGTAATCTCATTATCCCAGAAGAAGTGCTGTGATAGAATGCCTGGGCTAGAACGTTAAACACCCAACAATTTTTCAGTTTATTATTTTTCCATCTGTTGGTTGAATTTCAAGATAGACTAAAATTGTATTGATGTCACTGCATTTATATTGAACTTGTAGGATAGGTGATGATATAGAGGTCCATAGCTGGGCCACTAGGTGTCCCTCGTTTTATCCCAAAGGCTGCCCATCTCCTGACCTCTCCTATAAGGAGTGTGCTGGGCTCTCTATGGAGTATTTCAGTGACTTGCCATCCTGGTTGGTCCTGGGCTAGGTACTCTGCTGGGACTGTAAAAGCTGTAGCATCCCTTTTCTGACAACAGCTGCATCTCCTCTCACCTCCTCCTCAGCTTTTCCCTGGGTGGCTGCTCTATATGCAGAGAGATAGCAAGCGCTGGAGACAGGTGATGTTGCTGACTGCAAGGGTAGCTTCTCTAGGCTTTTGTTTGTGCTGCCAGCTAAAGTTGTTAATTCACTCCTTGCTCTAATTAAAATTAGAATTTGCCAGGTCCTTGGTCAAATTTTTCTTAGGAATAAACATGAGTATCTTGTGATGAAATTGACAGGTTCCCTTAATTGTTACTGGCACAAGCTGATCGCTGATTTTCTTCCCTCTAGGATTTGGATTAGAAAGGTAAGCGGAGTTTGAAAATTCAAATCAGGAAAATAATTTCATTGTTCTTGGTCTTTTTATCCCCCTAAATGTGTTTCTTGGAAGTTTCTAGAAAGAAGGCTGATTCTTATTAGGCTTCATCCTACAATTAGGATATGTTCTGACATACCTGCAGAATTCTTCTATTGCCCAGGATCAAGAAGAAAAGTTATAGAAGGGAAAGGATCATGGGGAGAAGTTGGCAGAGGATCACAAGATGTAAGCTAAGGGCTGTGTGAGGAAGGATGAGATACACGGAAAATCCACGCTAGCCTTGTTACTTAGGGGCTAGAAGCAGATTTACTTTAAGCTTCAGGGCCTCTCACTTGAGTGGGCTCCTTTCAAGTTCCTGGGTAGGGCCCTATCAGTGTGTTGACATTAATATATATTTTTGAAAAACTTTATTTGTTTATTTTCATTCTGAAAAAGACCCTCAAATTATATAATCTATAGGCTCCACGAAACTTGGATTTACTCTAATTTATGGCCTTAATAAAAGAAGAGAAAGGGAAAAATCCTAATACGTAGGAGTTCTTTGTACTCCCTCTATGCTACGTGTTGGCTTTATTCGGCTCACTGACATCCTGCAATCCTAAATGCAGCTATTTTCAAAGCAGGAAAGTTTGGGGGTTGGGTGTAGAGGAGGGGGTGGGAGACAGATTTCAGCTGGCCCATTTGGTTTTATAATTTGCATAATTCCAGATAAACAAATGATGAGAGCAATGACTAATAGTTATTGTGATACTGCCTTAATTATTTCAAGGCAACACAATGGTAATATGTCATTTGATGCTACAGTCTTTATGCGGCTCTGTTTTGGATATATGTGTGAGCTTCAAAATTAGTCACCACAAAATGCAAAACATTATAAAAAAAGAAGAAAGAAAAGACAAGGATGTGAGCATGAATGTAAAAATGCATCAGGCTCCAACAGAAAATCAGATGAAAATTGGCAATAAGCCCAGAGCTTGTGGGATTTGGGACTCTAGCTAAGTCACTCAAAATTGGCACTGAAGTGTCATTTTCCAGAGGCATAATCAGAATGACCAGGTCTCCATAGCCTCTTCAGCTTTGACAATTCTCTTCTGTTTATTATTAATTTGTCATGTTGTTTCCAAGCATTTCAGCACAATCTTCTTGTTTGAAGCACATTTCCGATCATTACTAGTTCTGTGAAACCCCCATGAGGTATGATGTCAGCTTTAGCAGCCTGGTCTTTCCATCGGAGACACTGAGACAGAATGAGATGAAGAAGCTTGCCTTAGGTTCACATCCAATCAATACCCAGGACAAAGCTCAGCAGTGGTTGGTAGACTCACTAGCCCTATACCTGGCTACCGGGACATTCTGCTTTCATGGTTTTTCTAATGTGTGTGTGTGTGTGTGTGTGTGTGTGTTTAACCTACAAGTTATTTTTAAATAAAAGAACCAGGGAAGAACGTATTCTTATCTTAGCAGCCTCAAGTCCCTGAAAAGACTCACAAGGGCTATTTACTGGTGATAAAATACAAGTGCCTTGTTGTGGGATGAGATCAATAAGTAGTTCTCTGTACTTACCACTGAACTCTAAGGAGATTAAGTTTGCTCTGCCTTCACTGAGGATTCTTCTCCCTTTAGAAGCAAGCTGTCATGCTCCCATCCAGGTCTCAGGCTGAGTTGTGCTACTGGGACAGGACAGATGTGCTGCCCCTGTGGTTTTGATTCTTTACAACCTTTTTTTTTTTTTTTTCTGATCAGTTCTGACATCACAGTACTGGGCAGTTCAATAATGGTAATCTTGGGGCTCATTCTCTCTGGAAACATCTGCTCTTCTGCTTTTGCTACTTGGTTTGGTGTTGCTGTAAGCACGCCATTCATTTGCATCGGCAGGGCTACCAATGCTCACTCATCCTTCATTTGGATCATGAATATGTAGTGAAAGAGTCAGGTTTCAATTAATTTAGATATTTCTGAAATTTCTGAATTGCAGCTGGCTGGGGAAGGGAGGATGTCTAGGCTTATTTTCAGTGCAGAATATAAGCAACTCTGTGGTATGAGGCTATATGAACATCTGCAAAATGGGCTCTTTATGTTTTTTAAAAAACGTGCACTGTAGTGGAACAGAAGCATAATATAACCCATTAACATTAGTGTCAGCATAACAGCCTCCGAATTGCATATTGGTGGGAAAATATTGATAGCAAAGCGTAAACAACTGCAAATGGGAAATGCAATAAAACTCTCTTCATAGAGCCCGTAATTTACAATTAAATAGGCCACATTGAAATGATATGAAGTAGAGGCATACATGTCCAAAGTAATGAAGAATTTAAAAGAATGCTGTACTTTCCCATTGACCTATAGGAGGATAAAAACAAAGAAGAAGGCAGTAAAATGAATGTAGTGAATTCTGTGCTTAGCGTATGGCTGATTGTGGTGCAATAATGTTGTTAATCATACTTTGGGTTTGTATAAAATTTTCAGAGGTTAACATTCTGTGTACCCCAATTTAGTAGTTTGCTGAGAGCAAGAAGATATTTTGTTGGTACATCCATATTCCACAGTGAGGGAACATCTAATTGAAGGGGAATTTTCTTCCAGACATGCAGCTATATTTTTAGGTGAGAAATGACTGATTTAGTATAGTAAATTTGTGCCCACCTTATAGGATCCCTAGGACTTCAGTTTCCTCTTCTATATACTAATGCAGTTGACCTAAATCAGTGTTTTTCATTCTGCTTTCTACAGTGTCACTCCTGTGTCATATGATAAGGTAAAAAGGGATGAGTTACTAGCTTGGTTCTTGGGGAAAGAAAAGCATCAACTTCAGACAATTTTATCGTGTGATTGTCTATTGAGCTCTTGGAAACGAACAGTAGCATTATAATTTTTGTCATTCTCTGGTAAGAAATGAGGAGGGTGCTGGAAGGAGGGAAGGGGGAGGCTCCTTCTAGGTCTGGTTCCTGGGGCTGGAGATGTTGGCCAGGTACAGATTGAGGGTGGGGTCTTGGGGAAGCAGAGTCTCTGAAGGCAGATTTGGAGTGAATGCTATCACTGAATTTCCTTTTGCTTTCTTGAACACCAATCATAGAAGAAGCAACTTCTGTATTTGAGCTCTACTATCAAAGGAACGGAACCAGATTCAGCCTCACAATATAGTTCAGAGAGAAACCATGACTGGCCCCTGAGCCCAAGGATAATAGTGTTCCTTCTCTGAGGTTGTGGGGGAAGGCTGGCCTGGACATGGTTGTGGTTGAAGCTCAAAGCTCCTTCCCACCTGGTATCCTGCTCTGTGAGTATATGCTGAGGAAAATGGCTCCTTGTGTTTCCGTTGAAAACACCATGTTGCGCGATTCCTTGTAGCTGTGAAGGGAGTAGTTGTATGGAGGAGAAAGTTCTCAGCACCTGTTTTTATGGCATGTCATAATGGCAAAAGCTATACCTGCTGCAGGGTGTTCTCAGGCATGATTACTAGCTGATCATAAGGCTGGTGGGAAGATGCTTCCTCTTCCTGCACCCTAAGAAAACAATGCCATGCTTGAGAAAGCAGTGTGTGCTTTGGGCCCTGCACCAGGTTTCTGGACTACCTCTTCTCCACCACCATGTCATAGGGCAACATCACAGAAATAGTGAGTGAAACAGAGCAGCTTTTCCATTTCCTCTTTGGGAGTTGTGCCCTTTGGTAAGAATAAGTATAGAGGGTTTTGGGCTTATTGTAGGAAGATATTCTCTAGGCAGCAAGTGGAGAACTCAGAGTCATTTAAGTTGCATGTTCTAAAAGAAATCACCTGTTTTGGACCCCAGGCTTATGAGGCAGGACATTTTGAATAGATCTATGTGTGGGACAGACACCCTTTTGGAATTGTGCTCACCATGGGCCACCGCATAGATAAGGTCAATTATGGGTTAGGCTTAGTTTTTTGTACGCTAGTCGTAATGTTTCCATTTTCTTTTTCAGGGATTCTTGTACTACCAGACTGAGGCTGAGAACTTTGAGGTTTTTAAATAATCCTGATGGTTCTGGTTATTTCAGCTATCCTTTGGAGAGAACCACTAATGCTCTCCTGACCTCATAACGATTACTGGAAGGAATTACTTGAAGACAAGAGAATTTGTCTTCAAGAGAAGGGAGCTTAAAGGAAAGACAAATTTAGTAAGGGAGTGAACATGGTGAGATCATATCTTGAAATAGTCATTGTTGGGCTCTTCTTTCCTGCTCTTCATAGTATATGAACATTTCCTGATGAGTCAGAACTATTCTCCCTCAGGAGAATTAGGATTGTGATAGCAGGAAGGCAAAGAGAAGGGAACAACCACGGTTCTTCTTCTGACTTCCAAAGCAGGCCCTTGAAATCCATATAAGGAACAGTAGTTTTGAGAGTCAAAACTTTCTATTTTCAAGAGCCAAATTTTGCAAAAGCTAAGAAAAGCATCTTGAGATTCCAAAGGGAAGGCCTTGAAGGAAGCGAGACATGCACTTCAAGCAAGAGAGATAGATAAGAAAGTGAAGTAGCAGTGCTTCTGAACCACGGCTGAACATTACAGTCATCTGGAGAAGCTATTAAAATGCCCATTCCTAGACCTTTCCCTGGCCCAATGGAATCAGAATGTCTTAGAATGGTCACTGGGCATTGGTATATAAAACAAAAACAAAGAACAAAACCAGCCAAGTAAACAAAACTCCCTGGATTTTTCTATATGCAGCAAGGATAGAGAAAAAATAAAACTGGGAAAACCCAAGACAATTCTGATCTGGGAGGCAGAAAGTGGGGGGAAATTACTTGTACTTCAAGGAGGTATTTGGGAACAGATCAGGAGAAGAGATCCAGGCAGATCTCATGGAGAGGATTAGTTTCTGCTTGAAAAATCGTCCAACCTTATCTACTGCTAACATCAGATATCTGTGTGGGAGTTGAGGCCAAAGATGCCATTTGATTATGTGACTCTCTGAGGAATCATATTAGCCATATTTCTCATTCTCTGGAAAGGACATCCCATAGTCCAGTGCCTATAGTGTTAAAGAGCAGAAGTGACACTTACCTGTGTCTGGATGTTGTTGTGTCCTATCCAAACTTCCCTGATGGGCATTCCCATTTTCAGTGGCTCTGAAACAGAAAAAGGTGTCCTGAACAGAAGTTATGCAAAAGGCAGCACCTGAACTTGGGGATAGAGAGGATTAGACCAGGTTGAAACTCATTTTTGCTATGTGAAAATGAGGTATCTCAATAAAATCAAATGATGAGCACTATATTTATTTTAGAAAAAAAAAATGAATTGTGAGAGCATAGCTCCTCTAACAAGGAGTTACCATGGTGATTTTGAAACAATGCTTGATGTACCTACATATATATTAGGATTTGGCTCTCTGGTTGGATGAAGTTGAGGTGTTCTTTTTAAAGGAACATGTCAAATTACTATAAGTAGCAGGATTGAAGCTAAAAGGAAGAAATACAAATGAAGATACTGGCAACATTTACACTTCCACTACCAAATCTTAAGTGGCAGAACTGATTTTTTATTTTTAATTCAGTAAAATGGCTTTTGAGGGTAAATTCAAAAGAATTTTTTTTTTTTGACAGAAAACATTTGGGTTTCTGAAAAATTTTATAGTGATAAAAAAATTTAGGAAGATTAAAATGGTCATACTTGCATGACTTTAACATTAATAGGGTGATAAAATATCATGGTGTATGTTTTATGTAAAATACATCTAAAGAAAGAAAACCTCACTAGAGGAAAGTTGGGGATTATTGAATCCTCCTCATTGTCCCTGGGTAACCATTATGAATCGAAATGTTTTCAGCCAAAGCAGGAGATTTAATTTACACAAAGACAGAACCCTGGGAATGTCACAGGTGGTGGTGATGCTGAATAGGAAAATAGAATTTTTGGTACCTTGTGCCAAATAAGCTGATATTGAGATCAACAGTACTGTGCTTTCTAAAGTACTGCTGGATCAGTTCCTTATTGAAAATCAAATTATGCTATTATGAGAAATAGTCTTATTTAATGAGAATATAATTATTTTTATTGTGACTAGTTACAGCCATAATACAAGTGACAGAGTGTGTTAAGGAGCTGGCTAGCTTGGTAATTTGTCTAGGAGTACTCCACTGCCCAGTTTCCTCATGTCTCCGTTTTCTCAGCTAAATGCTAAGGCTGTTATTTCAATGACTACCACTGAGTTTTGGTGGAACAGCCAGTAAAAATGATATAAATCATTGAACAGAAAATAAAATGTTTTTAAACTTAAAAAAATCTGGGAAGAGGATGAGTGAAGGGTAATAAACTGCTGATGTAAAGGGTTAAGCTGAAAGTAATCACAAAACTCCTATAATATTATAGTTTTGCTTTCTCAAAAAAAATGTTTTTTTCCCCACAAAATAAGAATACAGGATGCTAAGTTAAATTAGAATTTCAGATAAACAACCAAAGATTTTTAAAAAGTATGAGTATATCCCATTCAATACTTGAGTCATACTTATCCTAAAATATAGGGCACCTTGTATTTTATCTGGCAACACTGAATAGGTAGTTACCTATGAAGTGAAACTTGAGCAGTCCATCCTGGAAGGTTTCTATAATAAAAATATTTTCTTCTCCTGGCTGCTCTTATGCCTGATATTCTACTGTTAAACCATTCCTTTGAGTTAAGGCATAATATCCAAGAGGCCTATTTTAAATGCAAATGCAACACACATGATCATATTGTTTTACCTTAGTTTACCATGGACTCATGCTATGTGTCCTTACTATTTCACTGCCTCAAATATTTATAAAGAAAGTCTTTTGTAACCTGTAGGCTTATCCCTGTCCATTCATTAGTTAGTCCTTTCTTTTCTTTTTTATTTCAGCATATTATGGGGGTACAAATGTTTAGGTTATGTACATTGCCCTTGCCCCACCTGAGTCAGAGCTTCAAGAGTGCCCATTCCCCAGACAGTGTGCACCACACCCATTAGGTGTGAATATACCCATCCCCTCCTCCTCCTTCCCACCTGCCTGAAACCCGATGAATATGACTACTGTATGTGCACTTAAGTGTTTGTCAGTTAAAACCAATTTGATGGTGAGTACATGTGATGCTTATTTTTCCATTCTTGGGATACTTCACTTAGTAGAATGGATTCCAGCTCTATCCAGGATAATACAAGAGGTGCTATATTGCCATTGTTTTTTGTGGCTGTATAGAACTCATGATATACATATACTACATTTTATTAATCCACTCATATATTGATGGGCATTTGAGTTGCTTCCATATCTTGCAATTGTGAACTGTGCTGCTATAAAAAGTGCAGATGTCTTTTTTATAGAATGTCTTCTGTTCTTTTGGGTAGATGCCCAGTAATGGGATTGCTGGATCAAATGGTAGCTCTACTTGTGTCTCTTTGAGGTATCTTCATATTGCTTTCCACAGAGGTTGTACTAGTTTGCAGTCCCACCAGCAGTGTATGAGTGTTCCTATCTCTCTGCATCCATGCCAACATTTATTGTTTTGGGACTTTTTGATGCCATTCTCACTGGAGATAAGTGATATCTCACTGTGGTTTTGATTTGCTTTTTCCTGATGATTAGAGATGTTGAGCATTTTTTCTTATGTTTATTGGCCAGTATTTTGTCTTCTTTTGAAAAGTTTCTGTTCATGTCCTTTGCCCACTTTTTGATAGGGTTGTTTGTTTTTTTTTCTTGCTGAATTTCCTGAGTTCTATATAGATTCT